>PVKA01010221.1:51485-65458 GCA_004027165.1 Ctenomys sociabilis
CAAGCACTTATTCCACTGAGCTATCTTGCTGGCCCTTATGTTACTCTTTTTGAGTTCTTTATATATTCTTTTTTTTTTTTTTTCTTTTGTATTTAGTGCAGAGTGGGTCTGCAGGGCCTACAGGGTCTTACTACACAGATCGGAGTTGTAGTGATTCTCTGTTTTCAGCTTCCCAAGTGGTGGGATTACGGGTGCGGGCCACCATGCCTGGTGTCAGCTGCTGTCTCGGTGAGCCCCAAGGGCAGGGCCAGCACGGCAGGCTGGGGACTGAACCTCCGATGCCTGCATCTACCTAAGCTGGCGCTTTAATCTACTGAGCTGTCTGGCTGGCCCTCTTTATATACATTCTTGATAGTAGTTCTTTGTCTGAGGAACAGCTGGCAAAATATGTTACTTTTATAATAATTGAAAACTGAAGTCCTTTTCTAGTCTGTGAGAGTATTTTTTTAATCCTTTGTTCTGAATTAGGTCCCTGTTCTATGTTAGGACACATCTAATCCTAATTCTCTATGCATAGTCCTAAGAATCATATTTGAGGTTTTAAAGATATCAAAAACCGGTTCTGCCATAGGAACATTCAATCAGAATCGTTTACTCCTGCGAGCTGAAGTACACACTTGTGCACTGGTCCCTTAGTTTATGGATTGAGGGGGAGGCGGGGCAGTGGCTACTGTTCTGCACCGTACAATTGATTCACTGTTTGGGGCAATTGTGCTGATAGCAGCAGCTCAGTAGTAGGGCCCTCATTTTCCTACCATATCCTGATCATATTGCTTTGTGTTCATTAGATTATTTTTATTTCTCCCTAAATATATCATCAGCCGAGCGTGGTGGGGCAGGCCTGTAATCCCAGCACCCGGGAGGCTGAGGCAGGAGGATTGTTGTGAGTTCAAGACCAGCTTGAGCTACAAAGTGAGCTTAAGGCCAGCCTGAACTGCATAGTGAGATCCTGCCTCAAAAAGACATAAATAAATAAATAAATATATCATCAGTTCTTCAGAAGTAAAGACATGTGCTTAATTTACAGAAGTATAGAGTTCAGAATAGCCTCGCGCTGTAACTGTAACTGGGTCTCATGAAATCAAAGATTAAAGTGGGAGGACAAAGAAGGCAGACAAGAGGAATGTTTATTTTATTTTTAGAAGAATTTTTAAATTTATGTATTGGATACAGGGTCTTGCTATGCAGCTGCAGGGCCGGCACATCGGGGCGGCATGCGGTACCAGGGCTCTGAACTCAGGTCACTGTCCTTGCCAGGCAGGCACTTAGGCTGCTGAGCTATCTCCCCAGCCCCCAGGAGGAATGTTTATTAAGGGAGAAATAACTTTCAGGAGTTGGGAGGAACCCAAAAGTGGGTTGCCATTAGGGTTTTTCGTCTAGAGGATTCTTTTCGTTTTTGTTTTATTGCTTTTGAGGCAGTCTTGCTGTGTAGTTCAGGCTGACCTCAAACTGGTAGGTGATCCCCCTGTCTCAGCCTCCTATGTGTTGGGAGGATGGGTGTGCACCACTACGACTGGCTTTGTCTAGGAGTTTTTAATACCAAAAAATGACCAGAGTTTAGATACTCTGAGACAACTAAGGACAACTTCTAGGACTAAAGCAAGCTCACTTGATTTAGAAATGGGCTGATAAGAAATCAAGGCATGTAGCAAGTTTATGTCTGCGGGTGTCTCTTGGCCTCTAGTCTATCTAAGTGGTTTATTCAAGGCACAAAAGGAGAAGAAAAATCATTTCCAGATACACAGGAACAAAGTTGTGGGAGAGATTAGCCATCACCTTGCTTGTGATCCTGCTTTTCACATCCCCAGATTCATCGTCTAGCTGGTTCTTATTAACCCTTGACTCAGGCTCGTGCTCTCTGGACCAGGGCCTGGCTGTGTCCAGACCCTCTCTTGCTTGCCTGCTTCCTTCTGCCCAATTTGCCTGATTGTAAGAGACTGTTGGTGAAAAATGACGAGTACACAGAAAAGTTAAGACATTTAAGTGCTAGTCCCAGATTTGTCCTGAGATTAGCTGTGTGATTGTAGGCAGTCAACTCACTTTGTCTCGAGGTCTTTTTCTATAAAACAAAACCATTAAAACTTTTTGTTGTCTGTCTGTCTGTCTCTGTCTGTCTGTCTCTCTCTCTCTCTCTTTTTTTTTTTTTTAGCACAGAGTCTCACTATGCAGTTCAGGCTGGCCTTGAGCTCAGTTTGTAGCCCAGGCTGGCCTCCAGCTGGAAACTACCCTCCTGCCTCAGCCTCCTGAGTGCTGGGATTATAGGTTTGTTGTATCTCTAAAACTTGATAAGGACTTTGCAAAAATTTAAAAATGTGTAATAATAAGGAAAGACTAACAAAAATAAGAAACTTCTGTGTTTGTATAAACAATACAGTTAGCATAAATATGCAGTACTTTTGCCTAATTCTATGAGAAGAGAGATTTGCACTAATAGTGTTTGGACAGGATATTCTGTCTGCTTCTTGTATTACGGACAACCACTAGGAAAATAGCAATGTATAAAGTATTAATTATTGAAACTGTACTATAATTCAGCTTTAAAAAAAGATAGGTATACAGCTACATTCTCTTAATTCATTGATTAGAGGCATCTGCTCTAATAGTGTTAGTAAATAGAATATCATGTCTGCACCTTGTACAACAAAAAAATCACTATGAAAATTATATACAATGTATTCATTATTGAATCTGTCCTACTAATTTGATTTGAAACTGTCTCATTGCTATTTGTTCTTCAATAAAATTTAAAAAAATGAAAGCCGGGCGTGGTGGTGCATGCTTGTAATCCCAGCACTCGGGAGGCTGAGGCAGGAGGATTGTTGTGAGTTCGAGACCAGCCTGAGCTACAAAGTGAGCTTAAAGCCAGCCTGAACTGCATAGCGAGACCCTGTCTCAAAAAAGACAAAAAAAAAAAAAAAAAAAAAAAAAAAAAAAAAAAAAAATTAAAAAAAATGAAATTACATTTTGGCCAATCTGTGAGTCGCTACTACGTGCGAAAGACATAGTTTCTAGAAGAACGATTAGAAAGGAAAGTGCCCACTAGTCCTGCTTTTGAAGACGTCTAGTGAAGAACCTCCTTGCCGTGCCTGACTACATAAGAGAATGAGGCAGGTCTCTAACAGTCTAAAAATGAGGCCCTCAGGAGTGCAGGCAGGAGTGGCATATTACAGTTGCCAGACTGTTTACTGTGAGACTTGTTACCAATCCCTTTCCCACATTTATCTTTTCTTCTTTCGTAGTTTTGAGTCAGGGTTTAGTATACTAGTTTAGGCTGGCCTCGAACTCACTTGTAGCCCTAGCTGGCTTCAAACTTTCAGTGATCCTACTGTCTCAGCCTCTCTAGAGCTGGAATTACAGGCCTGCACCCATCCCTCTTGCTTAGATTCTAAGACTTAATTTATAAAGATTACATTTTAGGTGAATAAGTAACATTTTAAAGCCATTGTCTTACCTGAAACATAAGTTATTTCTAATTATTATAATAATTATTCTTGGGCTGGGGAGATAGCTTAGCAGTCTAAGCACCTGCCTGGCAAGTGCAAGGTTCTGAGTTCGATCCCTGGTACCACACGCTGGGGACAGGGAGATGGCTCAGTGCAATAAGCCCTTCCTGGTGCCACGTGCCACCCAGTCGTGGAACCCCAGGAACGCTGTGCTGGCCGCAGGTGGCACAGACCTGCAAGCCCAGCACTGCAGAGGCTAAGGCAGGAGGATCACTACAAATCTGATCTGTGTAGCAAGACCCCATATCAAATAAATAATATAATAAATAATAAATAATAAATAAGGGCCTGGGAGATGGCTCAGTGCAATAAGCACTTCCCTGGCAAGCTCAAGGGCCTGAGTTCAATCCCAGGTTCTGCCAAAAAATAAATAAATAATAAAAAATAATGATCTTTCTCATATCAGTTTTCTAACATTTAAGTGCATTGGCATAATAAATTCAAATATATGATCTCATGGGCCAGGGAGAAAGCTCAGTAGAGTAAGTGCTTCCCTGGCAAGCACAGGGGCCTGAATTCAATCCACAGTTCTGCAAGAAAAAAAAAAAAAAATATATATATATATATATATATACATATATATATATATTTTTTTTTTTTTCAGAGAATTACCACAATGCTCCTACACCAGAGATACCACCCTGTTTTAGAGACGAGCAAATGGAGGCAGGGCTGCCAACGGGCTGTCAACTAATTTACTTCCGTTCATGCACGTAATCAGTGAGTGGTCTGGCTAGATCGCACTCAGGTTTGGCAACTCCAAAGCTTTTGATCTTAACTGCCATTTGTGTTTACAGCAGCACAGCCCACAACAGCTAAATCTTGGAAGCAGCCTCTCTGTCCATCAAGAGATACATGAATAAAGAAAATACGAGACTTATACACAACGGACTACTACTTTGCTAGAGGGAAGGATGCATTTTGAGTTGTTTGTAGAGAAATGGGTACATTTTGAGAGCGTAAGGTTAGGAGAGATAAATCAGACACACAAGTTTATTTTTTTTTAATTTTTTCTTTTTATTCAACCGGGGATTGAACTCAGGCCTTTGTGCTTGCCAGGGAAGTGCTTATTCCACTGAGCCATCTCCCCAGCCCATACCAGTAAACTTTTTTTTTTGTAGAACCAGGAATTGAACTCAGGCCCTTGCTCTTGCCAGGCAAGTGCTTTTTCTTGTTGTTTTTTGTTTTTTTGGTGGAACCAGGGATTGACCTCAGGCCCTTGCCCTTGCCAGGGAAGTGCTTATTCCACTGAGCCATCTCCCTGGCCTCTAAAGTGGAGTTGTAGTTTTTGTTTGTTGTTTTTTGTTTTTTGCAAGTGCTTTTTCTACTGAGCCATTTCCCCACCCTGACACAGGTTTAAGTGTTACAACATCTCTTAAGTGAGAAATTAAAAATATAAAAACACAAGGATAGATAATAGGTAGTAGGGAGATAAATCTTTTTCATATAGAAAGGGGATCAAAAGATGGAATGAGGGGAGGAAATGGGAGGAAAAAGAACTGAGGCCTGTATGTGCATCTGTATGCATATGTACCTGTATCAGCTCCCCAAAAGGAATCTGACCAATGGCCCGCTGTGGTGTCACATGCCTATAATTTCAGCACTTGGGAGGCTGAGGCAGGAGGATCCATGAGTTAAAGGCCAGTCCGGGGTATAAAGTGAGTTCAAGGCCAGCATGCACTACATGGTGAAACCCTGTCTCAGAATAAACAAACAGACAAACAAGAAACCACAAAAACTGAAAAAAATAAAATAATGAGCTCGCACAATTCTGAGGATCACAAATCATTTGGTAGTCATTTACCCACTATATAGAGTTTGTTAAATACAATGCTTGGAAAGACTGACTGTAGTTTGAAAAGATCTTTCTCACGATGTTCCAGTCAAAAACTATCTTTGCCAGTCCCTGTGTGCCAGGTTTGGATAGACCATTGCCTCGAATTTCAACCTTTTTGCCTGTTCTGTGAACATGGATCTGGGCTTTCGAGTGAACCAGCGTGGAAATCTGGTCAATAAAGAGTGCTGCAGAGACACGGAGCGGGAAAGGATTCCACGTCTAGGTTCCTGGCCCGTGCCTGAATTCCTGTGTGCTTCTTCCCACACCAGGTCCTTCGGTGACACCTGGGACATCCTCAGTGCCCAGCTCCTGTTGCCCAAGGGACAGCCCAGCAGCTGGGCTCCTGGTGTCCCCTTCAAGTGAGTGCGTGGTGGGGACAGATTTCTAGTGAGCTCCGTTGTCAGTGCCATAGTGAGCCCTCAGCTACCTAGGGAGCCCTCAGCCAGCTAGTGAGCCCTGCCGAACATCCTTATATGAGCCCTGGGGTTCAACTGTGGGGGTCACAGGCTCTTCCTTTAGGGCTCCAATTTAGCCCTAGGGGTGATGTCTGCACTACACAAAGAGTCATCAAAGTAGGGTGAGTATATAATTAAAATTATAGCATAAAATGCACAGCCATTAATCCCACCCAAAATACTGCCCCATACTTTTTAGTTTTATTTTTTGTTTGTTTGTTTGTTTTTTGTTTTTTGTTTTTTGTTTTTTTGCAGATGTGGGGATTGAACTCAGGCGAACTCGCAGCAAGCCTCCTGCCTCAGCTTCCCGAGTGCTGGGATTACTGGTGTGGGCCACTACATCAGGCTTCTTGCCACTCTTTGAAGCAGTTCCATGTCTTTTCATGCTGGTTTAATGTCCTGAATTAATTCAAAATGCTGACAGTGCCAAGTGCGGTGGCGCATGCCCCTAATCCCAGAACTCGGGAGGCTGGGGCGGGGCTGAACTGCATGGTGAAACCCTGTCTCAAGAAGACATAAACAGACAAACCACACACACACACACACACGCGCGCGCGCGCACACACACACGTACATGCACACGCACACACACACACACACACACATACACACACACACACTGGCCCTAAAGTTCTGTCAAATCAAAGCACGGCCGTGTGTGCTCAGCCATGGCATCCACCAGAGCCAGCACCGCGCTACTTCCGGCTCTCCCAGGTGAGTGTTTTGAATCCGTTCAGAACTTCAAGGCCAGCTCAACAGCGAGACTGAAGACACTCCAGCAAGAGGACTTCCAGAGCTACTTAGGACTCACCTTTGCAGCCTTGCTCCGTGAGGCCTGGGGAGGCTTTATGGCAGGGTGTCTCCGCCTTAGCACCTGGCACCTAGCATTTTATTTTCTCCAATGGACAATAGGGTTTTCGAAGACAAGGGCTCTGCCCTGTTTATTCTTTTCCTCTTTTTGAAATAGTATCTCACTATGTGGTTCAGATTGGTCTTGATCTCACTATGTAGTTCAGACTGCCTCAAGCTCATGGGGACCTCCTGCCTCAGCCTCCTGAGTGCTGAGATTATAGGCATGTGTCACCTCACCCAGCTGTCCTGTTTAATCTCCACTCTCCTAGAACAGTGTCCAATGTAGGCAGGGCATTAGTGAATGTTAAGTGAATTATATATATATATATACATATATATATATGTATATATATATATATACATATATATATGTATATATATATGATGCAAGAGGTGGAAAAATTCTAAAGTTATTACTTATGATAATTGGCTCTGATAAACTCAGCCTATTTACTTATTTTTGGATCAATTTATGAAAGTTTTGGCTACTCAGAAAACCAATTTTGCTCTTTCCTTTTGTCTTTTTGAGATAGGGTCTCACAATGCAGCTCAAGCTGGGTTTCAACTCACTTCAGAGCCCAGGCTGGCCTCAAACTGGTAGTGATCCTCCTGCCTCAGCCTTGTGAGTGCTGGGATTCATGCATGCACCACCACGCCTGGCCAGTTCTGCTCTTGTGATTCTGGGATTTCCAGAGTCTAACTCACTCTGATCATCTTAAAAGCCGAGTAGCTTCTCAGGCTTCTATACCTGGAACAACAAGCCCCCAAAGCTATTATCAGTGTCCAGATTTCATCTCCATTCCTTCCCTACAGGAGCTATCAAGTTCCAGATATCGGAGCTGGGATGGACTTGGTTAGTTCCTTGGCTTTGCAAACTTCACCTTTCTCAGAGAGGATGCTGAAATGACATCATGCAAACGAAGCTGACACCAAATGAACACAAACCTATTAGCTGCCATCAACTTCCCTTTGTATCCAGGTTTCACCATGACGCCCACAGTTCCTCCTTGGGCTCTTTTCTGGAGGGGACACCTGGAGAGTGCATTCCTGGGGATGTGGCCACCCTGACCCTGGTCTCTACCAGCCCTGTGCTGCTATCTAATGATCTCTTCTGGGGATTGGCAGCATTTCTGGTCTATTTCCTTGGAGCCTGATGCGTGCCATTTCTCAGATCACCCTCATCCTCGGGGTACTCATCTGAGTCACTCCCTTGTTCCAATGCCGCAGGCTCTATGTCATCCTGGGTCCTTCAAATCTCTCTTCTGTCCCCCTTCTGTGCCCTCTCCCACAGCTGACTGTAACCCAGCACCCTCGAGCACAGTCTGAGGAGGTGCACATTCAGGAGCCATCTTGGTCCTTCTCCTCCTCAAAGCAGAGCTGGTTGGGACATTTCTAATCAGAAATAAATGATTCTCAGCTGTGTATAGTTGTTGCAGAAGTCAGCATGTAGTTTGTTTGCTGGTTTTGTTGCCTAGTGAGGGAGAAACACTCCTCTGGCTGCAGCTCCTCTGTGCCTCAGAGGCTTTGGCCATCCTGTGCGGCTTCCTCCAACCATAGCCAATGCTACCAGGGCAGCCTTTACCCTTGGAGACGGGCCCTAGGAGCCCAAGTCCTAGCCCTGTCGCCTGCCAGCTGTCTGAGCCCAGGCAGGTCTCCAAGCTCTTCCAACCCTAGGGACTTGCACCTGTAAGACAGTAGTTGGGCTGGGGAGATGGCACACATCTGTGATCTGGGCCCTTAGGAGGCTGAGGCAGGAGAATCGCTGCAAGTTGAGAGCCAGCCTGAACTGCAGAGTGAGACCCTGTCTCAAAAAAACCCTAAATAAATAAATAAATAAATAAATAAATAAATAAATTGGATAATAACAGCAGTTACTAGAAGAAAACTAAATGATGCACAGAGATTGCTCAGCCCAGTAGCAAGCAAAATCAATATTCTGTCCATGTCCTAAACCCAAGTGGGGGACACTGAGAGCCACTGCCTTCCAGGAGGGATGGCTGCACAGAGAGTAGAAGACGTCTTCCTGGGGACTATGCCAAGGTGGCTTATGAATTGCTGGGTGGCCTTTCTAGGGACCCTCAGAAACTCCAGACCCATGAGTTTGGGTACTATTCATCCCTTAATGGCTACACTTTTAAAGTTGTGCTAAAAGTTCCATATCACAGAACTTAACTTCTTTATTTTGAGACAGGGTCTTGCTGTGTAGTTCAGCTGGCTTCACACAGTGTAAAGCTCAAACTGGCATGTCTTTTTGAGACAGGGTCTCAATATGCAGCTCAGGCAGGCCTTGAACTCACTAGGTAGCCCAAGCTGGCCTTGAACTTGTAGTGATCCTCCTGCCTCGGCATCCTGAGTCCTGGGATTACAGGTGTGTGCCACCGTGCCTAGTATCATTTTTTAAATATTTGATCATCTTTAAGGCTGAGCAATCCTTATAAAATGATCAGAGCTTGTATTTCATGTTTAGAATTCAGTTCTCAAATTAAAAAAAAATGTATTTGGTTGCTGCAGGATCTCACTACTCAGCTCCTACTCATAGTGATCCTCCTGCTTTCAGCCCTCCCCAGTGATGGGATTATAGGCATGTGCCACCACGCCTGGACTCTGGCCAGCTCAGCCTGCCCTGGGGGCGTGGCATGTGGTGCCGAGATTGAACCTTGGACCCTGCACTTGCCTAAGCTTGCCTAAGCAGGCACTTTAGTCCGCTGAGCTATCTCATCAGCCCTAACCATCAAGTTTTTAAAAAATCCATTTAAACAAGAAAGGAAGGGATGCCAGACACGGCACATGCCCATAATCTAGCACTCAGGATCCTGAGGCAGGAGGATGGCTGTGAGTTCCAGGCCAGCTCCAACTGCTGCATAGTGAGATCCTATCTCAGCAAAACAAAACAAGACAAAACAAAACAAAAAGGCTGGGCTCGGTTCATATAAGGCAATCTAATTTCAGGTATGTTTTGATCCCATAGCTCAGCCAATTAACTTGTTTCCATTTTTTTCTCTGCCCTCTGCTGTCCCAGTTTGGTTTATTTATTTCTATTTCCTTATTTTGCAGTGCTGGAGCTCCAGCTTGGGGCACCAAGCATGTTAGACAAGCACTCTACCCCTGGCTCTATTCCCAGCCCCCTGCAAAGGTTTTATTACCCACAAAATCAACTCCTGCCAGCTGCAGGCGTCACTCTGGTAATGGAATGGCTACTATGGTGACCAGGTCTGACCTTGCAGCGCGTCCTTACAGCCAAGAAAAGCTGCCTGGAGGAACGCCTCCTGGTGGGAAAGAGGACCACTCCCTGCCCAGCCGGCCCAATGCTCTCTGTACCTACTCGTCATAAACTGCACTGTTACCTGTAATCCTTGCACTCAGGGAGGCTGAGGTAGGAGGATCCTTAGAGTTTGAGACCAGCTGGGGCTCAATAGTGAGTTCGAGGCCACACTGAACTGCATAGAGAGGGCCTGTATTAAAAACAGAACAGACGGGAGCCGGGCGTGGTGGCGCATGCCTGTAATCCCAGCACTCGGGAGGCTGAGGCAGGAGGATTGTTGTGAGTTCGAGACCAGCCTGAGCTACAAAGTGAGCTTAAGGCCAGCCTGAACTGCATAGTGAGACCCTGTCTCAAAAAGACAAAAAAAAAAAAAAAAAAAAAAAAAACAGAACAGAACAAAAACTTCACTGTGGGCCTATCTGGAGAAGACCACCGGGACCAAGAAAGCTAGGGTTTAGTAAATGGCTTAAGCCAATCATAATCCACTCTAGAATTGGAGCTGGATCTCTCCACACTAACCAGTTGCTGTATAGGAGGAATGCTTCCCTCAGGGTAAACCCTGCAGCTCGGACCTGGACCAAAAAGGTCCACTGTGAAGGAGCCGGGGAGATGGCTCAGTGGAATAAGCACTTCTCTGGCAAGTGCAAGAGTCTGAGTTCAATCCCTGGTTCTTCAAAAAAAAAAAAAAAGAAGAAGTGTACTGTGGATGTGTGGCCCCTCCCTGCTGGAAGCCCCCCACCCCACCCCACAACAGGGCGGTTTCCTGTCATCTCCTGCAGACTCTGCCCTGGCTGGTGACTTGGCCTCTGGCTCCATCACTGCTCATATTAACCACAGGAAGTCAAGGCAAGGACAATCGTGGACCCCAGGAGTTTCAGCTTTTGGCCTCTCCACCACAAAGGGGTCTTTGCACGAATCTGAGTTAGAGCTGGAACTGGCCGCTCAGCTCCATGTTCTCCAAAATTCAGCCTTGAGAACCTCGTGCCACGAAAAAGAAGAAAGCTCAATTTTAGAATCTAAAGTCATCTTTGGATTTCAAGTAGCAACGGTACAGGGATGTGGCCTCGGTCTTGCTGCTCGCTAGTTCAATGCATCCTGAAAACAAAGCGTTTTGAATTTTTCAGAGGTGCACAAGAATATACACTTGTGTACACAAATGGGGCTGGTCCTCACCAATCTTTCCAAATGCACAGAAGGCTCCAGAGCAAGGGCTTTTATTTTTTGGGCGGAACCAAGGATTGAACTCAGGCCCTTGCACTTGCCAGGGAAGCGCTTATTCCATTGAGCCATCTTCCCGGCCCCCAGGGCTTTTGTTTATGGCTGTGCTGCCACAGTTTCGTTATGCCCTCTGAGTTACGGTGCATGCTTTCTAGAAGCTCTGGAGAAGGCTAAGAGGTATGACATTTAGAGATTTGCAAGGAAAGAATCAAATTTTTTTGGCATTAATTTCTAAAATTCTTATGCCAGGGGCTGGGGAGATAGCTCAGAGGTCAAGTGCCTACCTGGCAAGCACAAGGAACTTGGTTCGTTCCCCAGTACCACATGCCATGTCGGCCCAGCGGTGGCACTGAGCTGGCTACCGAAACCATACCTGGTGACACAGCCTGTGATCCCAACACTGAAGAGGCTGAAAAATCAGGAGGATCACTAGGAGTCCAAGTGTAGTGAGACCCTGTAACAAATAAATAAAATTCTTGTTTCAGCCAGGTATGGTGTTGCATCCCTGTCATCCCAGCATGCAGGAGGCTGAGGCAGGAGGATTGCTGCCAGTTTGAGGCCAGCCTGAACTTCATCTGGAGACCCTGTCTCAAAATTAAATAAACAAAAAAATAAAAATATGATTCTCATTCCACTTACAATGAAAATAACTCTACCCAATATCGAAAAACATCAGTTTTCAGACTTTTTGTTTAGTCTTTGAACAGCAAGTATTCATTTCTGCTGTGTTTTCTCAGATAACCATGCCTGATGTAAGAGGGTGGCCTTTCATGCCTGTGACTGTAAGGGATACTCTCAGGTGGCCCTAGTGACAGTGTACTTCAGTGGCAGAGCATCTTAAAACAAACACACAAACAAACAAAAATCAGCATCTCAAGTGCTGTTACACAAATGAGAGTGTGGTTACTTAAATCTGTGACACTGAAGACTCTTGAACCATAAGTACATCAGTGATGTAGGATAAAAGTGATGGCCCCCTGAGGGCCAGTGAGATAGCTCAGTGGTCTAAAGCACCTGTGTAGGCAAGGTTAGACCGTACAGGGACCGCAGTTCGATCCCCAGCACCACATGCCACACCAGCCCCACCCCCAGGGTGGGCTGAGCTGGCTACAAACAAAAAAATAAATAATAAATAAAGTCTGGTTGGAAAAAATAAAAGTCACCTTAACATTTTGTGACTATGTGGGATGATCACTTTTTAGTCAGGTCTAGCCAATTTGATTTCACTATTTTGACCATCAGAAAGTCAAGCCCTTTTTATTTATTTAGTTTTAGACAGGATTTCACTATTAGTTGAGGCTGGCCTCCAAGTCATAGTGATCCTCCTGCCTCAGTCTCCCGAGTGCTGAGATTACAGGTGTGCACACCACACCTGGCTAGTTGGGTAATTTTTAGAGTCCATGTACATACAATACACACATACACCTATGCACACACCTTGTATGTAAATACCTATACATGCTTTTGTTGGTTTTTCCTATCTCATATAATAGGAATTAAAATTTCAATTTCAATACATATTTCCCATTAAAGTGGATAAATGAAGCAATACATAAAGTTCCTTTTACTTTTTTTAAATTGAGTATGGTGGTGTTCACCCATAATCCCAGCACCCTGGAGACTGAGGCAGGTTGATTACAAGTTTGAGCTCCGCCCAGGCAATTTAGCAACTTGATAAGAGCCTGTCCAAAAAGGAAGGGGTGTGTGGCTGTAGCTCAGTTCAAAGGTCCTGAGTTCAATCCTACAGAAAGTCCTGGGGCCAGGGAGATGGCTCAGTAGAATAAGCGCTTGCTTGGCATTGGCAAGCGCAAGGGCCTGAGTTCAATTCCTGGATCCACCAAAAAAAAAAAAGAAAGTCCCTCCCGAACCTTGTGGATCAGTGAAGTTTTTTTTTTTTTATTTTATAATAATAATAATAATAATTATTTTATGTATTTGGTGCAGGGTCTCACTAAGCAGCTTGGATTCCTAGTGATCCTTCTGTTCTCAGCCTTCCCAGCGCTGGGATTACAGGGGTGTGCCACCACGCCTGGACTCGGTGGCCAGCTCAGGGTGCCCGTGGGCGGGGCTGGTGTGGCCTGTGGTGCTGGGGATCAAACCCTGGTCTCTGCTTAGGCAGGCGCTTAGTCCATTGAGCTATTTCACCGGCCCTCAGTGAAGTTTACAGTTGTAATTCCATGGAAAAATTACTGGAATTCCGGTAAGTTAATTCCAACCTACTACTTCCAGTGCCAGGCCTGGTAAGAATAAAGATGCTAAGGCGTATTTGTAGCCTTGGGGAGCTCAGGGGGTCCTAAGTCCAGCTAGACGGACGGCTGACTGAGGCCTCGACCCAGGACTGAATCCTGGTTTTTATTAACTGTTAAAGAAGGGAGTGGTGCTGGGGATGAGTGACTGCGGGAGCGGGAGTGGGGAACCAGGTGAGTGCTGGGGGCAAGAGAGCTAGGGCGGAGCCCCGGAATCGCTTCCGCACTAGGGAGTGGGAAAGCTGTGCTCCCGGAAGGAGTGATCTGACTGTTCCAATCTGAGGTAGCGTCTAGTGTCTTGGGGCCAGTGCCTCAGGTGTTCTGATGGGCGTTTTTTGTGCCCTGGGAAGTCACAGCACGGAGTGCGGAACTTGGCTCTCCACCTCACCCGGCTCACACTTGGGGAGCTATGGGGCAAGGAAATACTGCCCTGTAGCCTTGTTTCAAATGGTGGCACATGCCTGTAATCCCAGCACTTGGGAGGCTGAGGCAGGAGGATTGTTGTCAGTTCGAGACCAGCCTGAGCTACAAAGTGAGCTTAAGGTCAGCCTGAACTGCATGGTGAGACCCTGTCTCAAAAAAGACAAAAAAAAAAAAAGA
>PVKA01010222.1:0-65243 GCA_004027165.1 Ctenomys sociabilis
AATGAAATACAAAATGTAATAAAAAAAAAAACCTATCAACAAAGAAAAGTCCACAACCTGATGTATTCACAGATGAATTATACAGAAATTTACAGAAGATATAATACCTATACTCCTCAAATTCATCAATGAAATTGAAAAGGAAGCAATCCTCCCAAAATCTTTCCTGGAGGCAAGTATTATACTGATACCAAAACCAAGGAAAGACATAACTAAACAAAAGAACTACAGGCCCATCTCCCTCATGAACATAGATGCAAAAATCCTCAATAAAATACTAGAAAATAGAATACAGCAAATCATCAAGAAGATTATACACCATGACCAAATAGGATTCATCCCAGAGATGGAAGAATGGTTCAGTATATGCAAATCTATAAATGTAATACACTATATCAATAAGGCCAAATCTAAAAACCACATGATCATCTCAATTGATGCAGAAAAGGCTTTTGACAAAGTCCAACACTCATTCATGTTCCAAATCCTACAGAATATTGGAAGAGATGGCCCCTACTTCAATCTGATAAAAGCCATCTATGACAACCCAATGGCTAATATAATTCTAAATGGAGGAAAACTGAAATCTTTTACTCCCAGATCTGGTACAAGACAAGGATATCCTCAATCACTCCTATTCAATAGAGTTCAGGAATCATTAGCTAGAGCCATTAGATAGGAGAGAGAAATAAAGAGAATAAGAATAGGTAAAGAAGAAGTTAAATTATCACTATTTGCAGATGGCATGATACTTTACTTGGAAGCCCCAAAATACTCCGCTAAGAAGCTACTAGAATTGATACACAAATTCAGTACCATAGCAGGATACAAAGTCAGTACCCAAAAGTCAATAGCATTCCTCTACACAGGTAACAAACACACAGAGAGGGAAACAATAGAAACAATACCTTTTACAATAGCACTGCAGAAAATGAAATAACTTGGAGTTCACTTAACCAAAGAAGTCAAAGATCTTTTCACAGAAAATTACAGTACCCTAAAAAAAAGAGATCTTAGAGGATTTCAGAAAATATATAGACATTTCCTGCTCCTGGATAGGAAGAAACAACATCATGAAGATGGCCATACTCCCAAAATTTCTGTACAGATTTAATGCAATCCCTATCAAATTAACATGACCAAACCTTGCAGACCTAGAGAAATCATTCCTAAAATATATTTGGAACCAGAAAAGACCTAGAATAGCAAAGGCAACCTGGGCAACAAAGACAAGGTAGGAGGCATTACAATTCCTGACTGGAAATTATACCACAAAGCTACTGTGATAAAAATCAGCAATGGTACTGGCAACAAAATAGACCTGACAGAATAGATTAGAAGATGCAAAAGCTTCTAGAAACACACTCAGCTACTTTATCTTTTATAAAGGGACCAAACACACTTACTGGAAGAAAGATAGCCTCTTTAACAAATGGTGCTGGAACAACTGGCTCTCTACCTGCCTAAAACTAAACCTTGCCCCAGGTCTATCACCAGGCACTAAGCTAAAGTCAAAATGGATTAAAGATCTAACCATTAAAGCAGAAACACTCAAATCTCCTGGAAGAGAAAGTAGGAGGAACAATTGAAGACATGGGGTAGGGAAAGATTTCATGAACAAAAATCAAATCGCAATGGTAATACTTGAAAGAATTTAAAACTGGGACCTCGTCTTATTCAGAAGATTTTGCAACTCAAAAGAAAATACCAACAAAGTGAAAAGACAACCCACAAGTTTGGAAAAAAATCTTGACTAAGAAGCACTCAGACAAAGGTATGATCTTTAGAATTTATAAAGAACTAAAAAACATTAGGGTATCAAAATTTAAAGACCCAAACCAGAAATGGGCATCTGAGATGAACACACATTTCTCAGAGGATGAAATTAAAGATCTGAATAAATATATTAAAAATGTGTTACACATCACTAGCCATCCGTGAAATGCAAATTAAAACAACACTGAGATACCATCTCACTCCAGAAAGAATGACTATCATGAAGATATCAAACAACACAAATGTTGGAGAGGTTGAGGGGAAAAAGGAACCCTTCTACACTGCTGGTGGGAATGTAGACTGGTGCCATCATTATGGAGATCAGTTGGAGGCTCCTTAAAAAACTAGGACTGGAAATCCCACTCAAATCAGCTCTCCCCCTACTTGGAATTTTCCCAGAGGAACTGAAAATGTCATATCATAGTGATATATGTGTACCTATGTTTATAGCAACACAATTTATGATAGCCAAATCTTGGAAAAAACCAAGATGCCCATCACCTGAGGAATGCATAAAAAATGTGGTATTTTTATACAATGGAGTGTTACTCAGCTATAAAGAATGATAAACTCAAAGCCCTTATAGTTAAGTGCATGCCACTTGAAGATATAGTCATAACTGAAATAAACCAGACCCACATGTGTAAATATCATGCAGTCTCCCTTGTATGAGAACTCAAAAAAAGAAATATAAATAGAAAGGCATGGCACAATTAAAAATAAAGCAAGATCTTGAGGATTAGGCAATGAAGAGAGGGCAAGGAGAAAAGCTAAGAAACAAGACAGAGGCAAAGCCATACATTTATATGTATGACATGGGTAAGGCAATGATCCTGAGAATCTTTAGCAGGTTTTTGAAACTAGCAGTTAATTGGTAGGATTCTTACCCTGACTAAATATATATGCTGCTATCTGTAAACTAAGCAACTGCACTGAAGATAACAATGTGTAATTGTGTAATAGTAGGGTCATGCTTGGAATGCCTGTCATTCTGGTCTTCTAAATACGTACTGCTTTGTAATGACATACCAATTACTGTCATACTGTCTTCTCAAGTAAATGTCTATTTCAAAAAAGGGCAATAAATAAAAACAAGAGACAAGAAAAAAATGTCACAGGACTATCCTGTGACAATGCTGTATATGATTAGATTTCTAAATTTCTGTGTAAAAATGTGTAATTGCTTATTCCTATTTTTTAAGTTTTTTATTTGTTAATTTTTTTGTCTTCATATTCTGTAGGGAATTAAAGTTTAACCTATCAATACTTGATGGAAAATACATGTTCCATGTTATGCCTAAGATGTTTGCTATTCAGATAGTGAGTTTAACCTTAACTGCCTATGTTGTAAGGTAATAATAATAAGCTTCTCTTCTGTAGCATTAACAACCTAAGTTTGCTGACTGAAAATTAGAGAAAAAGAAGGGCTATAAGGACAGCCAACACTTTGACCCTAGCGTTTCAATGTCAGTGAAAACTCAGGACATAGAAGAACCTGCACTATAACATCCTATAACTCAGTTGTGTCCCAAATTTTTTGATCAAGGAGATTATGGGGACACAGAGGAATGTGGTTGATGATGTAGAGTGTGCCTAAGAAGAGTCACATGGAAAGAGAACATTCTCTCAATCTTTCACAGAGAGCAAATTGGTCAAGTAATGGCTGTGACCCATCCACATGGCTGACACTGACAAAGGATCTACAAACTAGTACAGGGTTTCAGGATAAATCCTGAGGAGATTTGACTGACCTTATCAGATACAAAAGTTATATATTGTTATGTAGGTATTGCTTTATCTTTAGATCTCGCTATTATCTTGCAACGTAGCAGTTGACCTTAACCTCACTATCCAGCAAAGAATTGTGGAAGCGAGGTGTAAAGAGTGAAGCCATATTAATATGCTGAGCTGTAGGAGGCTCAAGTCAATAACTTTGACATTGCCAGTCTTATGGAAAATCCATTACTATTATGGACTATGGGACTATATTGGAGTGTTTTTGTGAATTCTTACACCTACAATATTTGTGTGACTGTGGAATACCCTTCTCTGACAGGGATGGACAAAGAGAGGGGATACAAATGAACAACCATTTTGTATCTATATATTCAAAATAGAATACATATACAGCTACATTCTCTTAATTCAATGAATATAAACACTTGTTCTAATAATGTTTGTGGACAGGATATCGTATCTGCATGTTGTACAATGAATAACCACTAAGACAACAATATGCAGTGTATTAATTTTTCAAACTGCCATACTAATCAGTTTTAGAGCTGCCTCATTGCTATTTTTTTCTCATAAAATTATTGAAAAAAAGATGTATGGTAAAAGAAAATGTAATATTTATAAACAAGTGAGTCCTACTCTCCTGTAAAGATAAACTTGAGTTATTTGTAGGAAAGGGGATGCGACTTCAGTACATTGTGTTACATGTTATGTGACCCAACATCACATGATCTCACTATTGTGGGGCCAGAAAGAATGACGAAAATCTGAAAGGTACAACAGATACTGTGAGGGGGAAAACTTTGTTCAATGGGAAGGAAAAACCTGGGATGAGGAAAAGGACAAATGAAAGAAGGGAAAAAGTTATTATATAGGATAGTTTGAGTAATGGTACTGGTGATTTCTGCTGATCTTTTGAAAGGAGCAGTTAATGTTAAAATATTTTTGTTGTTTTTCCTTTTAGTGCTGGGATTACAGGTGCACACCACCAAGCCCAATCTCAATTGCTGTCTCAGGATGCCCCAGGGATGGGGCTAGCGAGCACATCGGGGATCAATCCTCAGTCATTGTTCTTACAAAATTTTTGTTATAGTTTTGTTTTGTTTTTACTTTAAATGAACCTTTCGCACTTATATCCAGCAGCCTGAGCAAGTAATATGAAGATGGTGTTAGGTAATACAGCCACTATTGTTGAGTTCCCAGCATTTTGTTCAGTGAAATTTTGTATCATTTCTCATGCTGTTTTTTCTATCACTATTTTGTGTTCTTTGAAAAGTAAAAAAAGAAATGGATTGAGAGAGAGGGGAAGAGAAGGATGGGGAATGAAAATATGAATCAAGACGTGTTACACATGTACCACTATATAAGGAATGTTAACATTATTAGTACTAACATGTTCTAACACAATTTTAAGGCATATTAATTAATTAAAACATGTTCTAACGACAAAACCTCCTTCTACAAGGGATGTGTGCCTGAGAATATGACTACCTAAGTAATTTTCGGCCACAAATGTGAGTAAAAGGTCCATAGATGGAAATACCCATAGATTCTTGCTTTTAGGCACAAAACACAGAGGCCAGCATCACAGCCCACAGCCACAGAGAGGTACAGCACCCTCGTTTCTTAAACAGCTGGTTACTGGCAATAATGGAACTCCCAAGTGAAGCTGAGAAATGTGTGTATTAAAGATCCGTGGCTATGATTCATGCTTATTGTGATCCTAGGGTTTCTCAGAGCCTTTACATGCTTTTTATATTTTTAAAAATGAATTTCATTTTGTATATTTGAGGTTTAAGTGGGATACATGTGGATAGCAGAATAGTTATAGTGATACAAATTGAACCACCACTTCAAATTGTTACTTTTTTAATGACAGCACCTAACATCCATTAATTTAACAAAAATCACTAAAGGGCTAACTATAGTTCTCACATACAGAGATTTCTAATTTCAAAGAACAGAAACACTATGGAAACATCATTGCATAAATGTAATTAACCAAATAATCCCATTTTCCTAGACACTCTTCGATCTAGCTCTAGCCTTTCACAGGGAGGACGTTAGAGAATGCTGTGTGGGCACTAACAAATGTGCACTACCAGGGCTGGGGAGCAGTAGCTCAGTGGTGTAAGCACTTGCCTGGCAAGTGTAAAGATCTGGGTTCTATTCCCAGTACCGCATACCACACCAGACCCTTCACTGAGCTGGCCACTGAAACTGGGTGTAATGGTGCATGCCTGATATCCTGGCATCGGAAGGCTCAGGTAGGGTGAACACTGCAAGTCTCAGCTGCATAGTGAGACCCTGTACCAAAGAAAGAAAAGAAAAGATTTTTTTTTAAATGTCCACTCCAAAGCCATTTTCTACATGTAATAAGTAATAATTGGTAGGAAACTGGTGATATCAGAGTGGGTGTAGTCCCTAATAATCTCAAGCTATTAGTTGACTTACCAAATGATGGCCTATAACTATAAATCCAAGAGTTCTGAATGAATCATGTTCTAGGCAACATTTAGCTGTGAAATTGCATAGTTTTGTGATTGAGGGCATTAAGCAGTATCTAGGCTTCTGTGGAACAAAGCTGCTTGACATAATCACCCAGGAGATTCGTGTCCTGTATTGTGCCTACTCGCTAAGAGTTTAAAGGCCCCCAGCATCACCGCACATCCCTTGAATCACACCTGAGGGTATGATAATTTTTAATTGTCTCAAGATAAGGATGATTTGTCATAATTTAGATCTTAATTTATGTCAATTTCCCATTAATTGATGTATATTTAACATCAATTATGATGCTGCAACAGTAATTTGCCAGGACAGTAAGCTACTCAGTTTGTTGGACATTTTGTCTTCAGTATCTATTGTAAGGTTATTGCTGGGCAATGTAAGCCTTAGATACACCAGGATTACAGAACCAAAATCTAGGTGCCAAACTCTCTACATGTTTTCTCATGAAAATTGCAATCTGAAAAGAAGGATCTTCGCTCAAGGTGGTACTATTTTCAAAAAGATAGCTGAAAAGAAATCCAAGAAAAATTCAGAACCAAATATAGAAACACGAAGCTTAACAGGAAATCAGTTTTAAAATCTTAATATTTTTATCTGTAACTGTTAAATAATCCCTAATGAAAGTACAAGAGTCAAAAATGATTAAATTTTAATAAGAATAAACCAAAGACTCCTCTTCCTATGACTCTAGAAATGTGTTGGGTCATGCTTACCAGTGATTTTTAGAACAATATGATTATTAACATGCATGCTATTCTTTTACTTTTTCTGAAATATCTGAGATCACACACAGGGCCATGAGCATGGGACACAGTACCCTACCACAGAGACACATTCCACTCATTCATGTTATTATTTCAGAAACAAGAACATGGGGAATCCATTTGCCTACAAATCACTTGAATTGAAGCTTTTTTATGACTATTGCTCCACTGTGTAAAGATGCCACACATTTCTGCACCCTTAGTCTGTTAACAGGCATGTTGGCCACTTCAAGAGTCCATTTTGACACCATAGTGTTAAGCAAAATGAAACACACTCACACACATGAATACTGTGTGGTTTAGCTTATGTGAGAAAACCAAAGTATGCATAAGCAAAAGAGCAAAATAGAAGATGGATAGTAGGAATCAGGAAGATCCTTTGTAAATGAAGAGGAAATCTAGAGATGACAGGAGGGAGGGAGGAGGTGAGGAGAAGAAATAAATAGGATTAAGAAGTATTATGGTTCCAGTGCTAACCGCCTGTGATGAAGTGAATCTTTACACACCGCAAACATATACCAGCTAAACAAGAAGGGGCTCTGAGAGCTGATAGAAGTCCAAAGCAAAGAAGCCAGTGATGGCGGTTGTGGACTCCTGTGAGGAGGACCAAAAACACTCACTGAAGGACTGCACAGGGCCTCCTCTGCCTTCTGGCCCCTGGCTGTGTATCAGTGGAAGAGTCACCTATAGCCCTACTTTTATCATGAAGAAAGCAAAAACTATACAATTGCTAACAAATAACTTCAAAAAGCTCACTGTACTATAACAAACCATGCACATTTGCATTACTGGATTTGACCTCTTCTTGTGGTCACCCTTCGGGAAGTAAGGACATCACAAAATATTGATAAATGAACTTGGCAAACCACAGGCTGGAGAGATATTAAGAATCTTCTTCCATAATCCTTGTGTTTAAAGAAGCTAACTTAAATTATCAGGTTTAATGTAGAACTCCTATATAAGAAGTCCAAATTGTAAGTAAGAATTCTTCAGGGCTAGCCCCAATAGCTCAGCAGATTAAAGTGCCTGCTTAAGCAGACTCAAGTGAGGGGGTTCAATCCCAGGCCTGCCATTGTGTAAAGGTGCCACATATTTCTGCATTCTGCGTTCTGCATGAATGAGTGGAAATTGGCTCTGTGGCAAGGTGCTTGTGTCCCATGCTCATGGCCCTGTGTGTGATCTCAGATACTTCAGAAAAAGTAAAAGAATAGCACACATATTAATAATCATGTTGTTCTAAAACTCACTGGTGAGCTTGACCCCGGGGTGTGCTGAGACAGCAATCAAGACTGAGTGTGGTAGTGTGTGCCTGCAATCCCAGTTTCTGGGAGGGTAAACACAGGAGGATCACTATGAGTCCAATCTACATAGTGAGACCCTGTAGGCCCTGTACTAAAATACGAAAAAAATAAAATAAAGAATTCTTCAACCTACTCATGATTGTTATGATTTTCAAGGACTCATAAGCCCTGAAACCCTATATATATTTTAATCTCATTATAAATATTGTTACACATAAAAAGTTACATTAGTTTTTGTCAATGCAAGAATCACAAAAACGTGATTAAAACTGCGCATCGTGAATCCTCAGGGAGCCCAGCACCCTAGTTATCTTGATGAGCAGCTGGAAACAGGCACACCGAGGCCCTACCTTGTGGGGAAGACGCCCCAGCAGGAAGCTGTCCGTGACGGAAGTATTTGCATCACTCTCCACGATGTCAATTCCAAAATCTCTACATGAATAAACTTGGAAGTTTTTCAGGTGAAGATTGCTACTCCTGAAAATCTATAAAACAATAGCATATGTTAGGGCAGAGGTCACAGCTTGGTTTTCCTGCAGAGTTCCTGTAACCTCACTAATTGCTGGTTTTGTGTAAATAAGCATGCCCCACCACACCACGCAAGCTGCTTTTGCTCACAGATGTGAACGCATGCCTCCTGCAGCTGCAGGGAGCTCGGCAGACCCAGCTGCCACCTACCCCCCCCACACACACACACACCGCAACACCCTCCGTGCTTCACACTTCTCATCATGAGCAGCACATTAAAAACATGAACTCTCAATATGAAATCTCCATATCTTTAGAACAGTCTTCTAGGGGCAAAATCACAAAACCAATGCAGAAAAAGACAGAATGAAGAGCTCCCAGTACTTAATATTAGCTCAGTGGAGTGTTAACTCTTATGGTCAAAAGGCTACAAATATAAAACAAGTGACTCGCTGCGACCACAGGCCCACTGAGCATGCACCCACCTGCAGTGCAGGCTGTACACACAGCTATTTGTGGCACCTGGGTACCAAGGTCCAAATGGGGATTAAACAGCTGCAGAATCAGCATGGCAGAGTTGAAAGAGCATCATAGCCCTCCAAACAAGGCCACTGGCTTCACACAGCCCTGATGGCCACTTGCTGGTCTTCGGCAAAATATTTAACCTCTCCTCAGCCTTGATTTAACCACCTTCCAAAATCAGGCTGGAGGTCAGATCTAGAAATTAATACAACTAACCCTTTATTTATTAAATCCCTAACTGCAAGTCTCTCATTAATTAAGGCCAAAGTTCCCAGATTTATTATACCATCATACTTTCTATATAATGACCAGTCCTTGCCCCATGAATTTTGAATATGCACTCACTAAGATATTTATAAAATGATAGCTCTTTGAAAACAGATTTATTTGAAAGTAGGTATGATCTCTACTGACAGCTTGACAGCTGTAACTTAATTACAGACATGCATAAATATTTCTATTTGTAAATATATCCCAAAAGCAGCTAGCACCTTGCATTGGCAGGGGAACTTTAGGATTTTAGAAGGAAACTAACACGGAAATGCAAATGCTCCTGTCGTTGGTGCCTGGCCACAGCCTGCTCCCAGCTCTCCCCTTCTGGAGAAATCCTTCTGCATTTGTGAAACGTGCAAGGACAGGTGTTTCTCTCAGCTCTTATTTAAAATAGAAACTGAAGGGTCAGATCTGTCCATTAGAGTCCAACCCTTCCTTTGTGTGCAACTTAGGAAATATTTTATCCTCTATACAGTCTTTTTTCAAAAAAAACAAAACAAAAAAAAAAGGAGTAGAACTAATGGTATATCTCCCCTCAAAATTTAGATAACTAAATGAGAACATGTTTGTAACCATAGGCTAACCTTATGCTGATACACAATAGCAATTTTCTGTTCAATATCACTAATTGTTGGAGAAAATGCAATTAAAATCACAAGATCTCACATCACCTGGCAGAACGGCTGTCATTAGATAAGTTGTTTGTTTGTTTTAAGATTTTTTTTTTTTTTTTTTTTTTTTTTTTTTTTTTTTTTTTTTTTTTTTTTTTTTTTTTTTTTTTTTTTTTTTTTGCTGGTACCAGGAATCAAACTCAAGACCTTGCGCTTGCCAGACAGGCACTGAGCTATATCCCGCACACCTCAGGTAAGTTTTGATACCCACTGTTTGTGAGAAAGTAAATCAACACAGCCGTTGTTGAAAACAATGGAAAGTTTTCTAGAAGAATTAAAAACAGAACTATCATATGATGCAGCAGTCATACCATTAGGTATATGTCCAAAGGAAAGTAGGGTAGGAGTAGGCCGAGGCCATGTCCATGCTGCCGTTTTTCACTGTATCACTTACAGTAGCCAAGAAATTCATCACCTTGATGAGTGCATTTAAAAAGTGTTATTATAGATAGATGTCATTATATCTATACCTGTACCTGTACCTACTCAGCATTAAAAAAGAAAGAAGTCCCGCCCTCCCACCAACAGTGGGGCAGGGATCCTTTTCCCCCTTAGCCCCTCCAGTAATTGTTGTTTCTTGCTTTCTGTATGATAGCCATTCTCTCTACAGTGAGATGAAGTCTCAGTGTTCTTTTACCTTGTATTTCTCAAATGATGAGTGCTATGGAACATTTTTCATGTATTTCTCATTTGTATTTCTTCCTCTGAGAAGTGTGTATTCATCTCAGGCGACCAGGTTAGATTGGGTCTTTGAATTTTGGGGAGCCTTATTTTTTTTAGTTCATCATATATTGTAGATAGAAGTGACATTAATTTAAATATAATCAGACACACACACACACACACACAGAAAGTGACATACCCTCACCTATATGTGGAATCCAAAAAAGTCACTCCTACAAAAAGAAAAGCTGCTACCAAGGGTGGGGGTCTTGGTGGGAAGACATGAAACTTCAGTACAATAGAAAGAACACTTTCAAAGGAACAGTAACGGTGCTAATTGATAATGTCTTCTTTTCTCAGAAATTGGTGTGAGTAGACTTCAACGACCCTTATTACAAAAAGGCACATGAAATAATGCTGACATTAGTGAACCCAGTTAACCATTGCTCAGTGTAAACATACTCCTAAACATGATGTTGGACATGAGAAAAATATACATTTTTGTCAATTAAAAAAGCTGTTAATTAGGAAAATTAAATTAACCCAATGAGAATAAAATAAGAATTGGACTTACCACAATATTATTTTTAAGCATCTATATGCATGACAATAATGTCTAAGTGACCAGAAATAATTAATATAAATGATACTTTTTGTGCTCCAAATGGAATTTTTCAATGTTACAATTTCCAAAGATAGAGCTGGGGATTTGGCTCAGTGGTAGAATGCTTGTCTAGCAAGCTGGAAGCCCTGGGCTCAGTCCTCAGTACCAAAGACAAATAATAAACCTCCCCTACAATTTCCAAAAGATGTCACTAGCAACATCAATCCACCATCCCCAATTCTTTTTACTAAAAATGATAATAATAAATAATAACCTAATGCTACTGTGTACTCCTGAAGATTTAGCACCTTTTATTCAGGAATTTTATTACTTTTGATTAGCCATAAAGTGTACATATCTATGGGGTGCATCGTATCTGTAATATTCAAATTGCATTCAGAATATCTAGTGCGTTAAACATTCATCATGATATGGATCAAGCACAGCCTGCCCTGTGAGTGAGAACTTCCGCCACACTCTAGGGACTGTTCCAGATTTGCCCAACAACCAGACCCTGAGAGTCTGTGGGAAAGCTCCTGTGCTGTCCTGCACTCACCGGACCAAGACCAGGCCCACAGCTAGAGAGAGACCTTTCCCTGTGGACTCCAGACCTGCCCCACCCCTCCAAACCCAGCACAGACTGCCCTGTGAGTGAGAACATCCACCACCCTCTTGGGAACCCTGCAGACCCACCAAAGCCCAGGCCCAGTGAGTGTATGGGAGAGCTTCTGTGCTTCTTGCCCCCCCATACCCCTCCAGACCCAGCCCAGGCCTGGCATAAAGACCTGGGGTGAAACTGCAGCTGAAGTCCCAGCAGTGGACACAGCTAATCCAGGAGCAGAACATCTTGCCAAACAGGGCACAACAGACTCACCTCCAAGGACAGTAACAGGAAGGAGGTGAGTGCAGCAGCCAGACCAAGCCAGGCACAACTACGTGAACTAGAACTTGGTCTATTGGTACCTGAATTTCATTAGGTGCTAAGGTTATAACTTCACCAAAGATCAGAGGTCAGAGCTATACGAAATGATAAAAAATAAGGAGCAAAATGCAATCTCAGGCCTCAAACCCACCCAGAACAAGTACAGAAGACACTAGCTCAGCTGAAATGTATGAATTAATAGCATCAGAAGTAAAGAAACAGCAGAAAGGTATAGAGGAACTCAGAGCAGAACATATTTCTGAAGTAAAAAATAAAAAAGAAATCTCTGAATTCATAGCATTTGGAGTAAAGAATCAAATGCAGAAACATATGGAGGAAACCCAATCTGAAAAAAGTCTGCAGTAAAAGAATTAATAAACACCTGTAAAGAAGACATTGATAAGAAAAAAAGTAGAGGAAATTAGAAAAATGACAGATTCATTGAATGAGCAATACAGGAAAAACATAGAGCACATGAAGCAGAGTCAAGGAGATGTACAGGAACTTAAAATCTCAATCACAAGCCTGCAAAACCATTTGAGTGAAAGTGAAGATAAGTTTCAGATTTTGAAGATGCTGGTGCAGCTAGTGAAAAGGTAAGAAAAGATCTCTTAAAAACAACTAGGATGCAGGAAAAAAAATAATTCATCACATGCAAGATGATGCAAAGATGAACAATGTGAGACCAACATTCATCATGATATGAGGGAAAATTTAATGTCCTTTCTTCTATTTTGAAATATACAGTGCATCATCATCATTTATAATCATCATACCATAAAATGAATGTCAGAACTTGTTTCTTCTATCTAACTGTAAATGAACACTTGGGGACTTACTCAACATTCAAAAACATGATCCTTTAGATACCATCAGCATCTCCATTTGACAAATGAAGCAGAAAAATTTAGATTTCCTCCAAGTCACCCAGATGGCAGTTGGGGTTGTCTAAGAGTTTGTATGACTGTGTGTATGGCTTACACTTTATAAACAGTTTAATGGGAGAATAATTTACACACACAAAGTAATTCAGTGCTTCTACTATTTAAAGATACTACCTCTTTTCTTTTCTTTTTCTTTTTGGTACTGGGGAACAAACTCAGGACCTTGGTCTTGCCAAGGAGGTGCTTATGCCACTCAGCTATCTTCCCAGCCCTATATTTAGAGATATGTGTGAATATAACTATAATTTTAATTTATTTTTGTATTGGGAATGGAACTCAGGACCCTGCATTTGCCAGGTGGGCATTTACGCCACTGTGCTATCTCCCTATCACTATAATTTTAGAATGCTTTCACCAATCCAAAATCCATGTCCCATTGCACTCCCACCATTACTGTCCAATCTCTACCCTGAAGCAGCTACTGCTCTTCTGTCAGACTCAAATGTTCCTCATTGGGACTCTTATGCATGCAAATCCTGTAGCATGTGCAGTTCTGATCTGATTCTTTCACTCAGTGGAATGTCCTCAAAGCCCACCTCATTCTGGGATAATTTTCCACTACAGATGTCCCATACCTTACCCATTGCAAACATTTGGGCCACACCCACATTGTGGCCACCAGGAGCGATGAAATAATGACACTGCTCTAAACATTCATGTGCTGCTTTACATTTGGGCATACTACTTTTTATTCCTCATGGACTGTATTACTGGAAATGGAATTGATAGTTCACCTTATGTTCAATCATTTGAAGAACTACCAGTTGTTCCTGAAGTAGCTGCACCTTCTTGGCTTCCCGCCATGAGCGTTTGGAGGTCATATTTCATCCACATCCTAATAAACCAGTTGGTGCCATTTTTCTTCTAGGCACCCTGCTGCGTATGTAGTTGGATCTCATCTATCTTTGCATTTCCATTTCCCTACACACTCGTGACGTCAAAACTCTCTTTAGTTGATTATTGGTCATTTGGACATGTTCTGTAGAAAACGGTTTCTATTCAGATAATTTGTTCTGTTTTTAGTTGATTGCTTTTTATCATTGACTCATAACAACAGACTAGTGTCTTTATACAATAGTACTACAATTCCCTTGTCAGATGTATGGTTCGCAATTGTGTAGGTTGTGTTTTCACTTTCTTGATGGTGTTCTCCAAGATGTTAACATTTCTAATTTTGATGAAGTCCAATTCACCTATTCTTTCTTTTATCATGGGTACTTTTATGATCACATCTAGGGGGAGTCCCCATCTTCACATCTAGGAGTCCCGTGGAAAATGAGAGTCATAAAGCTCACTCCTGTGATGATTGCAATTTTTACTCTTCTGTGTAAGCCCTAGCCTCACTTTTATTTAATGTCTGTAAATATTACTAGATCAGGATCCAACTTTATTTTTCTTGTGTGGTACTGAGACAGGGCTTCACACTGAACTATGACTCAGCCCTTTTTACTTTTTTTTTTTTTCTTTTTTTTTTTTTTTTTTTGGTGGAACTGGAAATTGAACTCAGGCCTTTGCGCTTGCCAGGGAAGCACTTATTCCACTGAGCCATCTCCCCAGCCCCCTTTCTTTTTACTTTTTTATTCATATACAAGGGCTTGTTAAATCACTAAATCACACAAATTTGTGACCCTCCTTCCTCTGTCTCCCAGAGCAATGGTGTGACCCTCAACAGCAGCTCTAACTTCATTTTTTTCAACGAGGCCAATCACTGAAGGCATCATTTGTCAAAAGATTACTGTTTGTCCCATTGAATGTCTTGACGCCCTTCCTCAAAGCTCATTTGATCATAAATGTCTGGGTCTATTCCAGTCTATTCTGCTCACTCTGCTCTTCTGTCCATGTCGTACTTGCCTTAATCATCTTTGCTTTGTAAGAAGTTTTAAGGTAGCAAAGAATAAATCATCTTCATTCTTCCTCCAGGGTTGTTTTAGAGATGATCATTTTTTGAATTCCTGTTACCATGTTATTTAATTTCTTCTTCATAAAAGTGAAGCTTCAATGATATTCTTACTATCTGAACTTTTTGACTTACTAAATTATACTAGAGGACAAAAGTATAATCTATGGAGCTCCACTTTTTCTTTATCAGGTTTAGTATTTCTGATTGTAGACTCTTTAAAAAAGCTGACTTCAGTAAGCAACTTTTAATTAAATTGTTTCTTAGGTGACTGTCTCTAAAACAGGGCTACTGAAGAGTAAGAAGATGAGAATCAAGCTTGTTTCTCGGTATACAAAGGGCATTCCCCAGAACCCGCTAATGGACTGTCACCCTGGTGTTTGAAGGGCTCAGGGGAAGCCAAGCCTTTTATGCAATGAAATAAAAATGAATACAGCTAGGAACCTTGTATTCTAATCATTCACGCTTAACTTCCTTTTCCCTGTGTTGAATACATGAAATACAGTTTTAGCCTTTTAATTTTGACTTGATTATAGTTATTCTATTTCCGGAATGCTCTGCAAATGTATTTCTCCATCAATGTGTCTTAGGCTTCAGGTTTCTAATTGCCAGAGAACAAATATACTCTCAGTGTAGCGTCAAATGGTGACCCTGAAAAACGTGTAGCTGTTGGTATAATCAATGAACATGCAAAACTTCCCTGTAAGTAAATTATTCTTGGAATAAAAAGAAAATGATTAGGTGTGCATTATTTTCTCTTTTGACAGAGATAGAAGAAAATTTAATTTACTGACTAAAGTAAGAATGGAAGCTTGAGCTGGAATTGTGTCCCATGATAAACCATGCCTTTTTTTTTTTTCAGAACCAAGGATTGAACTCAGGCCCTTGCACTTGCAAGGGAAGTGCTTATTCTACTGAGCCATCTCCCCAGCCCCAAACCATACTTTTTTGAAAGACTTACATGTATACTATTCAAGATTTTAGACTATCGCATAGGTAATACTTGTGTCTCAATTCTGCACCTGGCTATGCTGCGTAGCTCCTTGCCATGACCAACAGTCCTTCTATGGTCAGAGCCATAATTTATTATCTGCAAGCAGGACTAGAAAGGACAGATGCATGAGCCTCTGGGACATACCTCTGCTCTCTCTGAAGATTGCTGAAAAGTCACCATAGGAAAAGACCTAAGCATACACTGCAAAGAAGCTGTTTATTTCTCAGCTACTGTACACAATGACTAGGGTGACGCTGGCTCTTTTACACTATGATAACATTATAATATTCTCTTCAGTAAATCATTCCCATTTCAACAGAGATAACAACAATTGTGGGGAAAAAACAAGTAACAGCTTCAGTTTTGAAGAAGCATAATAAACTTACCTGAGCACCACCTGCACTTCCCCAAACCGTGAAATTTTGGAACAGAGCAGGGCCAGTGTTGTGACCCCAAGGTGGCTGAAACTTGGGATACACGAAGAGTCCGAACCTTAAAAAGCAAAAAAACAGAATGAAAGTAAGATAAGTGGGGTCACTAACTTTTCACTTTTCCTCACTGCAATCACAGAAGGTTTCATACATATTTTTAAGTTACTACATAGTCACTATACATGGCTGTGGGTGGCATGTGACGGCATTCCAACATGCATGCAGCGACACGTGCCTAACGTTCTCACACTCCTGCCTTTTCAGTGGCGAGCACTGACAGCAGCATCCACAATATTTTTTTTGGAAGAATCAGGAATTGAACTCAGACCCTTGCACTTGCCAGGGAAGTGCTTATTCTACTGAGCCACCTCCCCAGCCCCCACAATACTTTTTTAACCACTCCTTGTAAGGACACTCATCGTGTACAAGCACTTATCTCTCCTCCATATCTTTGCCATTACTTATGTTATCCATTCTAACTGCTAGGGGATGATACCTCACTGTGGTATTGATATTGTTTCCTACTGACAGCTTTAAGCATTTTTCATATACTTTTTGGCAACTTATTTACCTTTCTTTTTCCCATAATTTTACTGAGAAACAAATAGCAATGAGACAGTTTCAAATCAAATTAGTAGGACAATTTCAATAATTAATACATTGCATATTGTTTTCTCAGTGGTTATTTGTTGTACAAGATGCAGACATGATATCCTGTTTACAAACACTATTAGAACAAATCCCTCTACTCAATGAATTAGGAGAATGTAGCTGTATATCTATCTTAACTATCTTGAATATACATATACAAAATGCCTGTTTAAGTCTACTGCCCATTTTCAAATTGGATTATGAGGGCTTTTGTCATTGAGTTGAGTTGATATTCTGGATATCAACCCTTTATCAAATATAAAGTTAATGGATATGGACAAGCAAAAACAGATACGGCCTATGACCCTCCAAAGGGTCATTGTTCCAGCCTCAGCCTTGCTATGCTGCTTTACTCTGTGACCTGCACCTGGGCCTCAAGGCCAGGCAGGTCGCCACAGTCATGCTGTTGCCCAGCCCTCTAAATTGTCCTCTCCTCAGGACAGTGGGCCCCAGCCCTGGTAGCACTTTCACGTTTCATTCTTGTTCTTGCGGTTCGCTACACCACTGTCCTCTGGTCTGGCGGTTTCTTCCCTCACGCTTCAGCACAGATCAAAGCTGCTGGATGCTCATGATGATAATTTCATCACAGGTGAACAGGTTTCAGCCTTGACTGGCCCTTCAGTCTTGCTTAGCAACACTTTATGTTCCTTATTCTGTTCTTGCCATTCCCCATCATGAGTTACCAACATTGCTACTAATATTACTATTAGGCTATCTATCAATCATGAGCTCCTCATTATGTTCAGGATGCTCTTCTTGACATAATATATCACCCTTCTCTAATTTTACACCAAATTTCCAGTGTATGTTTGTCCCCATGTTACAAATAAGGAATCTGATGCTTCTCGCATGAGAGACTAAACCAAGGTCTGGCACACGGTAGATAAGTGCTCTAACATCTGGCTACACCCTCAGCCCAGTGGATCAGATTCTTCAAGAAAAATGAGAGGCATTTACTAGTTAAGAAGCTAGGACTTGAAGTGGGGCTTTGCCAGCTCTGAAGTGGGCACATCCCACATGTCCCAAATACCGCCCCCAGCTGGCATCATGTGTCTTTGTTCTCAGCAGGCAGCTGCTCTCTCCACAAGGGCAAGACTTTGAACAAGTCTGTTTGTCTGGTGAGCAGCCAAGTCACCTGCAACCCTTTCTGAGGTGGATCTCTCCACTGGGGTCCAGCTCCCAGCCTGCCAGCTTCCTGGGGCTTGGCAGGACAGGTGTTCTCAACCACTCTGAAATCCAATTTCCTCTCCCTCCCTCTCCCTTTCCCCTCTCCCTCCTTCCCTTCTTCTGGCATCCTAACCAGCTACAAAAGCACATTCATGTTTTGGCATGTTTGTTCCATGACCCTGGTCTCCTTCCTTAACCATCAACATTCTATGATCTAAAACCTCACACAGCCAAGACAAAGTGTCCATCACTTTGTCCAGCAAGTGTCCATCACTGGATGGATGAACAGAGAAAATATGCTTAGATGTTCAGTGCGATGTCAGCCTTCCAAACAAGGAAATATTGCTGTCTACGCCAATGCAGACAAAGCTAAGGACAATGTGTTGTGTGAGGCTGACAAGACACAGAGGCAGAAATGCTCCCCTTTTATTAGAAATCTTATGCAAAGTGTCATTTACATGCATAAGTTCATGACACTTACACAAAGTGTCAAACCCAGAAAATAATTCCCAGTACCAACAAAGAGAAACCGAGAAAACGAAGTGGTGGTTACTAGAGGCTGGAGGAAAACAAGCAAGCATTAGTCAAGGGACACAACATTTTCCCTACAAGACATGAGCAATTCTGAGAGATGTCCTGTACCTGTATTACCTGTAGTTAGCAGTAGAACCACACTGTATAACCACAATTTACAAAGAGGCCAGATATCTTATTTCAAGTGTTCTTGCAATAATAAATAAGCATATTAGGATAAAAAATCTTTACAGTTGATGAATGTATTTCTGGCACAGATTGTAGGTTGGAGTCTTTTCTTCATTCTTACCAAGTTTGTACAGCTAAGTGTGTACAGACATTTGTACGTCAATCATACTTTAACGACATGACTGAAGAAATATCTGTACTGTAGCATCTCTAGCTCTCAAGCAAATGCCAAGAGCTGTGTCCTTGGTGAGCATCCTAGAGAGAGTTGGCAAGCCACAATCACTGCACCCCAGATGCAGGTGGCTTTTTCTAGTTACCTTGTGCAGGAACAGGCCGTGTTCTGGGTGAAGGAGAGGAGGGGAGCTTCTGATGTCTGGCTGGTCACAAGATGAAAAAAATAGCCATAGCCAGCCACAAATACTCTGTTCCCCTACAGAAATTAAGAAGAGTTTGAAAATAATTATCCCATGTGTGCTTGCTAAAAAGCAAGATTTTTACTTGCACTTCATATTTTTATCTGTTTGCAACACAGAATGGTGTGCATGCCTTTGGGGGGAAGTGGGCAAGCATAGTCACTTCCGATCCCTCTTCCCCTTGTTCCCCCATGCTTGACTCCTTCCACATCTCCAAAGGCTGCCTTATAGTTTCCTATCACATTGACTTTATTTTATTTCTTGATTTATAGTTTAGCTTTTTCATTTAAGAGAAATAAGTATTCAACCTTTATTTCTTTTAGAAGAGAATCTCATGCTGAAATTATTTTGGTCTCACTTTTCCCCTCAAGGTGAAACTAACCTCTTGTCACCCTTTCTCTAGGCAGCTATAGGCAGACTTTGACCTGCACACCTCAAGAGCTGTATCTTAGATGAAGTCCCTCTTTAAAGCTTCTGTAGTGAGGTTACAATGCCACCTAACCTGAGTCTCCTCCCTACATTGCATGCAGAAGCACACAGTGGCTCCCTTGATTGCCCTCCACCTCCTACGTGCCCAACTGTGGACTGTGGCTCCTCTACCATGCTGCCCCGTGTTGGAGCCAGCCAACTACAGATTGAAGCCTCTACAAACAGCAAGCTAAATAAAACTCTCCTCTGTCTTTACCTTGCAGATGTCAGGTGTTTTGCCTTAGCAACAGGACAGTAGCTAAGACAGAGGAGGACAATGTTGTGCACCTGAAGCACTGTGTTATGGTTTGTGTCTGAGTGTCCCCACAAAGCCTCATGTAGTCACTGGGGCAGTCTTTTACAGTTTGTCATTAATTCATAATCAAATGCTGGGATTATGGGCATGAATGCTCTACCTACCCTGGGGTGGGGAGCTTCCATACAATATACAGAAGGAAGAGAGGCTTGCTGGCTCTGCAGCCACTGTTCCTCACTTGCTATTTTCTGTCTTCCAGCACCATGAACTACTGCCCTCTGCCATGTGCCACCCTGCCTTGGAGCCAGTCGCATATGGACTGAAACCTCTACTTACTGTGAGCTACATTCCCCACAGCAAATGTAACCGTTATGTATTGCAAAAATGTACTTATAAAAATAATTAAATAAATAAGAAAAAATAAACCTTTCCTTCCTTAATTTTGCATCTTGGGTATTTTGTCCGAGAAATGAGGGCAAAAGTAACCTTAGACACATGAGAAGGTGCTCTAATTCCTCTGATGTAGGTGATCTCTGACCCCATAAAGTGAACCACTTTTTCATCCAGGTAAACCTGGATAACCTGGCCACTCAAGTCCTGGAAGATTCTCAAAGAGGAGAGACACCCTAGAAAGATACTACCAAAGCCCCTGTGCAGAAAAATATCTACAATATGTTCTTTTTAACTTAATCATACTCAACTGCCTTCCTCCTGCAAAAGGGGTACACATGCCTGGCCTCTGCAGACCTTAGGTCTCAGGCAAGTGTGGGCCAGACCTGGAACCTGCCCAGGGACCAGCTGCCTCACTGGCAGGAGCAGCCAGCACTAGGCTGGGGTGCCAATCCATGCAGACACAATCGCCAGTAATCATAGCAGTTACCAGATTAGGGCTTTAGCTGGTATATGTCCTGGGCCCAAAGGTTGTCCTTTCCTGGGAATTTATATAAAGACCGTGAGTCCTCGTATTTTTAGCATCACAGAAAGCTTTTTTTCTTTGTGAATAGTTGGTCCATGTTCCACTGAACTTCATTATTTAGATTCTGAGCAGTTCTCCTATTTCCTGTGTCCATGCACAGTTCTAGCTGGGTACTTTGCTGAGTACTATGTGGCTCTTGGGACATCACTGAAATACTAATTTAAATTACAGTCAAATGTTAAGATAACTTCAGAGACTCTGGGACATCTCTAGAACATCATCAATCTTGGGACACATGGCTTAGTGTGGGGGTTGTCAACCAAGGATAAATCAGAAAACATTTGGAAACTTCCAGAAACAGTTTTGATGGCTACAACTCAAATGGTGGAGGAAACTATTATTGTTATTCAGTAAGTGAGGCAGCAATGCCACTACACAGAGGCCAGAACCTTCCACAAAGGATGAGTTGGCCCCAAATAGTGGCTCTCCTTTTCTACAATCTATGTTGGAGCTATGTGCTAACAAAATAACTCCTATGCCCACTTGCGAGTCAGTGGCTTGTCTTCAAACTTGTCAGAGTTCTTATCCCCAATACAAAACATGGTCCATGACAACACAAAGTCTTTGATAGTCTCTATGAGAAGAGTATTTACATTATTCAAGACAACCAAAGCTGGTGTTCATCCTTCCCCAAAAGAATATTTACTAGCATTATATCAATCACCTCAACCCTTCCCTTGTGCTAGAAACAGGATAGACACTAAGTCTTGGCCATAAGAAGAATCCCTGACTCTGAGCTGGTAAGTAAAAGGATCCCTTCAGCATTGATCAATACACACAGTGAAAGCAGAACCACTGTTCTCAGGCAGGATTACACAGCTAAAACCTTGTCCAGGATGGCACACATGTAGATCCGCCTCCTAGATAATCTGTCCCTAGGGACTGCAAGTCCACTTCACATATTACCTCACCCATGACCTGCATCTATGATGCACAGAACTGAAAAATTGCAAACTGAAGATCTGAGAAGAGGAGTGGCCCTGGAACGCCCACCTTTCCTGCAACTACACAGTGAGGAATGTGCACTTCAAGCTAAAGGTAATAATCCCACTCAAACACATATGGCCCTTTCATTACCAGTAAAATGTTCATTCATTGCCAAGACTTTAGAAGGAGAAAGTTTCCAACATTTATAAGCTAGATTCCAGGAGCTACACCCTCACACGTCAGCCCTGCCAGCAGAGAGAGGCGGTGAGAAAGCAAGCGTCCATTTCTGGTAAATGAGTGAATGTGTTGACTCAGCTGACTCAGCACCATCCAGCTGACTCAGCACCATCCACCTCACAGGCTTCTGAGTGACCATAGGTAACTGGTAGTTGGGCAGCAGATTGCAAGCGCCATCTTCCGTTAACTGGCAAGGCTCACTTCTCTTATGAAAAAAGCAAATCAGCAGTCAGATCACATTGCTCCACAGCTCCCTTCCTCGTGGTTCCAATCAGGTGTGCTACAAATGGTTCACATATTTATGCAGGCAGCCAGGGGCTTGTGGGGAAGGGTTTAAGGCAAGCAGGGAACTTTGTGTGGAAATCAATTATTTGCGGAAGTCGATGTATTATGGACATTCAAGCAGGAGGAATTCCAGAGAGAAATTAACTGCCCAAGTAAGCCAGCTCCTTGAGGTGTACATCTATAGTCACAAGAAAAACATGAGCTAACCCTTCGGGCAGCTCTTCAATATGCATTGCCTGTCAAACAGGAGAACTAGAGAACTGAGGCTGGGCCTTTAACCATAGTCTTCCTTATGAAATCAATTCACAAACTAGAACAAATTCCCCTTCAATTAGATGAATGTTTCCAAAGGGCTCTTCTTCGGGGTTTTCCATAGACTATCCTAAACAAAACTCTGTTCCTAGAAAATTTCCAACCACTACATAAACGTTGGGGAGCTCAGCACCTCTCCAGTGCGAGCTCTCCTGCTGTCTGAGAGCAAAATCTTTTCAGCCTGCAGAGATAGAAATAGGGTCACACAGGTTTTATGTTCTGGAAAGATGGACGGAGGGGCCAGGAAGATGGCTCAGTGGAATAAGTGAAGCATAAGTTCCTGAGTTCAATCCCCAGTTCCACAAAAAAAAAAAAAAAAAAGACAGACAGATAGACAGACAGGCAGGCAGACAGACAGACAGACAGACAGACATACAGAAAGAAAGACAGATATAAGGAGCTGCTGTTACAGAGACCAGGGTTGCAGAGGCTGGGGTTGCTGAGGAAAAGTGTACTGGGTTTAGAGTCCATCCTCCAGAGGCCACAGGGATATGGGGCATCCACCACCAATCCCTGTGAAGCACCTGGCAAAGGCCTCTGAAGGAGTGTTCCTACACTGCAAGACTCCAGGAGGCACAAACAGCAGGCCACACATGAGGCCTCACTGGTAAGAAGGCACAGAGCCCAGCTGTGGCCTCTCAGAGAATCGTCCCTGGATGTAATTCAACAGCAGCCTGGACAGGAGGACAGCAGACCACCTGGATGGAGAAAGAAGGTGCCCTTGAATCCTTCTGTACTGCGCAGGGCAGAAGGAAAGTGGACTATGTAGGTGACTCGCTGGAAGCCAGGTGAATTCTTTCCACTGTAGCTAAGAGTTTGGTTCTAACCTCAGGGTGAGGACCATTCAGAAATAACATAAAACCATAAATGATGGAACAGAGCTAAGCATCTATTCCTCTGCCTGTCCAGTCAGGGATTTCAAAGGTAGGCTCACGTCTGTGAGGAGGGTTTTGCTCAGTTGTTGCCCAAATATGAAGATGAAACTACCTTCTGCAATTAAGAGCATCACACCAACACCAACATAGTGACTTGGTTTGGATACTGTTCCATGCCCCTGGTCATGTTAGCATGGTAGGAAGTGGGTAAAGGGCACATGGGAACTATTCTTGCAATATCTTGGGAGTCTGAAATTATTTTATAATTAAAAGTCTATAATAACAAAGAGAATTCTAATTAATCACAGTAATGCAGTGATATGCAAGGCTTGAGTACATTCCCTTAAGGAGATTTCCAACCATGGACCAGTGACACAGCAGGACACAAAAGCCACAAGTCATAAAATATAGCTCCTTGGAGGAAAGAAAACTCTCTCCTGTACACCAGAACTACCTTGAAGTGGGGCAGGTCTTCCCACCACATCCCTCTCTGCTCTGCAGATTGCACACATGTGCATAAGCCTGAACATGTTGTTCTCATTATCACCTCCACCTCATTATACTGAAACAAAGCCCCATACTTCTAAAATGATTTCACCAGAGTACTAAGAGCATCACCCACTGAAGACACATCCTCAATACCCACAAATGTCCTACTTGTTCAATGACTAAAATGACTTTCGTAGGCCCTCAAGGTCAAAAGAAGCTCATCACTTCTAGGTTTTCCACATCTGCCCAGCTATTACTTGTGCCTTCAGTAACTATACATTCCAGAAAATAGAACTTAAAATCCACATCACAACAGAAAGATAGCATCATTGAAAAAAACTGAGCTGGACTTGGCCAGATTCAGCACTAACAGATAGTTGCCATGAGATTTGAATGCTGCCACTGATTGAAATGTTATTGTCTTCAAATGATTTTGGAATATTATAAATTCTACTTTTTTCTTTCTCCCTCATTCCTACTCTTCATTTATAGGCTTATACTAACATTTATTCACCTTACACATTTTTGTTGAGCAACTATAGTGTTTTAGACATTGCACTAGGGTCTAAAAACTAATAAGCAAATGAAAAGATAGCTAAAAAATTTTAGGGTTTTTGGAGACGAACATGTTACAAATATGCCTACTAAATCTGAAGACAGAAAATATCTAGTTGCAGACTGAACTTTCCCATGGCTGGGTGGGTATTTTGCACAGGTCTGTCCACAAAGGATAAGGTGACCCCTTAGCTTTCCAGGTGGCTCCTGGCTTGCGGCTCCTGTACCCAGCCCCTCCTCCTCCTCTCAACAAGTGCCCAAGACATCTGTCCTGGAGACGCTACAGTGCCTATCCAGGGAGCTAGACATCCTTGCCTCAAACAGGAGGACGAGCTGGCCAACCCTGAGGGTTTCCTTCCCAACAGGCATTTTGGGGTAGTCAGGAGTACTGTCCAAGAAAGGACATAACACTGTGGTTTTCTCAGGGCCCAAAGCCTCTGGCACAGACAGGCAGCAAGCCCTAAAGGAAAGCTACATGCATCTTGTCTCACTTTGGCTCCACACAATCTGAGCAGCTGCCTTTCCTTGTTGTCACATTAGCCACCGTATCAGGCTCCTAAAATGGTGTGTAAGTACAGTGCTCAGCGGAAATGCTATTAAAAGTTTAAGGAGGGTGGAACAGATAGCCACAGCTTTCATGAGGAGTGATTCAGCTGGAGATAATTAAAGACAGATGGGGCAGGGAGATAGCTCAGTAGAATAAGCGCTTGCTTGGCAAACGCAAGGGCCTCAGTTCAATCCCCCATTCTGCAAATAAAATAATAAAATAATAAAATAAAATAAAAAAGACAGATGATCAGCAAGACAGACACTCACCCCCTGAGCTCCTGGAAACAGTGCGATTGCCCTGCTGTGAGACCCTAGAGCAGTATCCTGACAGGAAGCGGCATTTAAGTGTTTTCATAGATGACCCAGGAGAGAAAAGACTTGCAAAAGGGAAAAGAAGTGCCTTCCCATTATTCTGATGCAATTGCTCACCCACAAATCTATGATTAAACTGCACAGCTAAGTGTACAGTTAACTGTAATTTAATTTCATAAAATGGTTAAAAATTTCCCAAGAGAAATTAATGTCAAGTTATATTAAATAATGAGATAAAAAATTAAGATCACCAAAGTATCCTATATCCTCCTAAAACCTTCCATGAGTTCCTACGTTGCATGATTTCTGTCTGAAACACTGTTATAAGGGAGTAATAGAGCCACATTAATATGGCAAGAGAGAAAAAGTGATTGGAGTTGGACTCAGAAGTCAAATTAGCATACAGGGTGGATAAGTTGGGAAGATACTCGTATTTTAGCTTGCATGCATCTATTTTTTAATATGTTCTTTCTTTATATATATATTAATTTTATTGAGAAAGAAGTAGCAATAAGATAGTTTCAAAACAGGTTAGTAGGACAGTTACAATAATTAATACACTGCATATTGTTGTTTTTGTAGTGGTTATTCATAGTACAAGACACAGACATGATATCCTGTCCAAACACTATTAGCACAAATCTTTCTATTCATTGAATTAAGAGAAAGTAGCTGTATATCTACCCTAACTATTTTGTTTATACAGATACATATTTTTTCACTACAATATGATCCATTTATTTTTTTACATTTATGCCTATTATTTTTGTTGTTGTTGTATTTGTTTTTCCCATAATTTTATTGAGAAACAAATAGCAATAAGACACTTTCAAATCAAATTAGTAGGACAGTTTTAATAATTAATACATTGCATATTGTTGTCTTAGTGGTTATTTGGTGTACACGATGACATGATATCCTGTTTACTAACACTATTAGAGCAAATCTTTCTATTCATTTAATGAAGAAAATGTAGCTGTATATCTATCCTATCTATTTTGAATACACAGATACAAAGTGGTAGCTCATTTACATCTCTTTGGTCCTTCATTCATACCACCCTTTTTTGTTTACTTTTGTCAGAAATGGGTGCATTCATCTAAATGACCAGAAAATGATCAATATTTACTGTTTTGCCCCCTATAAGCATTGTTTCAGAGGCTTTATAAGAATTCTCAGAAAACGACTGAACATATTCCAACGTACCATAAGTAAATGTCTTAATGTTAGCGAGTGGCAAACATTGTGAACCACATTGCAGCTCTGCTGCTCCAGCATGAGGCTAGAACGAGCTGTGGGCCCCTCCGCCCTGACGCCCGCTCCCCCCGACGCGGGGTGAAGCTCTCACCTCTATCACATTGGTAGGGCTGCGGATGTAGATGCCAGATGGCGTCAGCATTTCCGGGCTGGAGAGACCCTCGGCTCCAGAAACGCTGATGATCACGTTGTTTCTTATTATATTCCCCTCTTCTGACAAGCCTTGCTCTTAAAAACATAAATAAAGCCAAGGGTTCACAAATACAGTGTACAAATACAGGGGTTCACAAATAAACGTGTATGTGTGTTGCATCTTTAGAAAACACTCAGCTCAAGAAATTTAAAACCGCTAACATTTTTCTGTATAAAATATGTGACCATTGCAAATGGATTGTAATAGATTTAAAATCATTGTACGTATTTACCATGTTTTCTTCTGAGAATAAACTCCCAGGGGATATAGCTTGCCTCCACACGCGTCCCTGAGAACAAAAGACTATGTTATTTCACCACATCTGATGCCACTCAGAAAAACAAGTCACTGCCGCACTTCCTTTGGATACTGGTTGTTTTGTTTTGTGCGTCTTTTTATCTATGAATGAGGCAAAGAAATACACACATGGGGATCTACCTCAGGAGTATCACGCATCAAGAGTTCATTTCCAATAAAATGCAGAGCAAAACAGTACATCTTTCTTTTACTTCCACAGAGGAGTCTGACTCGCCTGTTAGATGCTCTGTCAGACCTACCCTTGTTCCTGGGGATGGAAGCAGCCACCCGCTATCTGCATGCTCCTCTCCTCCCCAGCAAGGTCTGGAGGAATCTGTTGAACATTCTGAAGGACCAGGGACTTCACTCGCAGTGATTAGAATGCAAGAGCACACATGGGCCATGAGACCGAGACAAGTCACTTCAAAGTGTTGGCAGGGAGCTCCACAGAACCCCTAATTAGAGTCTCAGTCTCAATATAGTTCTGTCCCCTATGCCCATTTCACAAGGCTGAATGTACAAACCTGTTAAAACAGAGTACTTTACCCAGAATACTTTACCCCGCCTTTCAATACATTAGATGCCAAGAGCCCATTATGCTCAATATCCCAGCCAAAAGGCAACAGTTTCTTTTTCCTACATGATTAATGTCTATCCTGTTTCTTTGTTTCTTTCTAAAGTAATAATGTTAGGATAGCTTCCTGGATTTCTGCAGGATGTTTTGTCCCTTACACAGACAACAGTAAATACAAGCCATATAAAAGCTGCATCTGTTACGTGACTCCCTGTGTCTGTACTTTTCTAGTCACTATGTCCTGGCCAGAATCATCATGAGAAGCCTTAGCTCAGCCTCTGAAGCCTCTTAGCACTGCAGCCAAGCAGGCTTGTATGGTGGACATTTGCTCAGTACACAGTTTGCCTCTCGTGATTGGAACCTTTGTAGAGTTTCGTTTCATTTTGTTCTTGGAGACAAGGTCTTCCAAGGTCATCCTGAACTTGTGATATAGCCCAGGGTAGCCTTAAATTTGTGATCCTCCCGCTTCAGCTCCCAAGATCTGGTGTTACTGGTGTTTGCCACCATTCCCAGGTACAGACTTTATAGCCTTTATCTCAACAGATTGTTCTTAAATATACATTTTCTCACTAATATTGCAGTTAATTTAAATATTAAAAAGTATTATTTACCAAATACAGATATAGTCTTACTTTTAGTGAATCTCATTTGCTTTATTACTTTGATACAACCAGAGATAAATGCTCTTTTATTCATTTATTTCTTTCAACTGAAAGACCTACCATGCATGGGTTAATATGCTAAATTCTAAGAAAACAATGTCCTAATGGAATCTGTAGTAAAGTGACATTAATCAGAAGATCAGAATTATAACATACTTAAATCAAGAAGTGCTGATTACAGAGCTTAAATACAAGAACTAGACTTGGGGGCGTTGAGAGATCTAAGTGGCTTGGGCTGGGGAGATAGCTCAATGGACTAAGCACCTGCCTAGGAAGCACAAAGACCTGGGTTCAGTTCCTGGTGTGCATGCCATGCTGGTCCCAGAACCCTGAGTGCACCATGCTGGCCCCAAAACCAGGTGTGGTGGCACACACTGCAAGCCCAGGCTGAGTGAGACAGGAGGATCACTACGAGTCTGAGCTGTCATGAGACTCTGCACCAAATAAATAGATAAATAAATAAATAAATCTTTTTTAAAAAAGGAGTGGCTTGAACAAAGAGAAAGCATTCTACAAAACCCCAAGACTGAAGAAAGCATGGTTTTTGAAAGGATAAAATAAAATAGGTTAGGGTCACTGGAATACCGAGGATGAGAAAACAAGGAAGACAGATTTACAGAGATTAACAGAGACAAAAAAAAAAAAAATCACTGAGGCATTCTTTCAAACTATATCAAAATCTTCATTTATAATATGACAGTGATAAGAAACCCTTAAAGCATTTTAAGAGGAGGAAGGACATGAACACAATATGAGATTTTTCTAGGTTTCACAATGAACTTTAAGAGACAAAAACTGAACACAAGTGAACCGTTAGGAGATCCCGAAGCACAAATGAATCTGCAGGCCACAGGAGCACTTGACAGCCTGAGAGATCATATCTACACATATTTAAGTGATTTAAGATTATCATGAAAATATCTGGCAGTACATTTGAAAATTTTCTCATTATATATTTGGTAATCTGAACTGAAATTTGAAAAGATCAGTTTGTTATTGACCAAGTTTAGTAAGTCAATCAGTGGTGACTATTTAAATTTGGAATTTTAACCATGGCATATTTGTAATGATGAGAAAGCCAAAGTTCTGTAAATTGGGAATTAAAGATTTGGGGAGAATTCCCTGTGAAAACCCAGGCATCCTACTCAGGAGTACAGAAATTAAACAAGCGCCTTCCACTTACCCACCAACAGCGCATGGCCTGAAACCTTGTAGAATACGTTGTTGTCCAGCTCCAGGCCCCAGGTCCCACGTAAGTCGAGGCCTCTGCTGAAAGAGTTCCAGACCGTGCAGCCCTGCATGTAGGACCCTGGGCAGGAAAGGGAGTGGAATCGCACCTAGATCACATCAGCTCTGGGGTCTCTCCTGGCCACATCCAACGCAAATCATGCCATAGCTAAAAAATCTTCCTCCCACCAAGGAAACTCAGAAGCTTAGTTGGAAGAGGCAAACAAATCAAGAACATGGGCACCTCAGGATAATAGCCCTTGAAAACCAACAGGTTGCAATCCAAGGACCAAGTCTTAGGAAAGAAAATCATCTGAGAAACAAGACACAAAATAACCATGACTGTCAGGATTCCCACCAGGCCAGCACCCTGGCATAAATTTTCATCACAATATGGTAAACAAAAGGCCAGGGAAGAAATATTTATAGATTACCTCTAACCCTTTGAAGACTGCATCTTGGCGAGGAGGTGTGTTCATTATTTCTTAAGCTGTATCTTATAAACAAATTAATGTTTATAACTTGCAAAGCAATGATTTTCTTAGCCCAGGCTGGACAGAGATTTCCATTCCAAATCATTACCAAGACCAAATGGTGAACTGGTAATCCTGACTCTTGTATTCGAATATGGACTTGGTGGCCTTAGAGGGAAAGCAGCCCCTAGGATGCTCAGGGGAATTAGCAGCTAGAAAAGTTGTTGCCCTGGGTCTAGTCTTCACATCTCTGGCCCTTGAACTACACAGTGAATACATGTGACCCATGCTTCTGCCACAGTCATACTGCACTCGAAGACATTTCGGTTTGTGATGGGCTCTGCAGACAGTGGTAGGTCCTTACAACAGGGGAAAGGGAAGCCCTGAGGGCCTGCCTAGACACATTGCAGCAGTCAAAATGCGGGAGCATGGTGCTTGTGGGCCTGCTGGTGACGAAAACACTGCACCATCAGTAGCCCAAGTACAGCACACGTGATTATGCAGACTATGTAACCCTCATGGTGATAGTTACCATTCCTGCTTTCTTTTCGCCTTTCCTCCATCCCAGTTATTGGGGAAAAAGAAACATACGCACATACAGGATAGCTTAGACCATTGCACTGCTGATCTCCGCTGGTCTATTGAAAGGAGCAGTTAATGCTTAAATTGTTTTTCCTCCCTTCCTTTTAATTTTTTTTTTTTTTTTTGTGGAACCGGGGATTGAACTCAGGCCCTTGCGCTTGTCAGGGAAGCGCTTATTCCACTGAGCCATCTCCAAGGCCCCCCTTTTAATTTTTTGACAAATTTTACATGCTTATATCTGGTAATCTAAACAACTAATCTGAAGGCAACAATATGCACTACAACAACCACAGCTGAATTCCTATCATTTTATTTAGTGAAATTCTGTATCATTTCTAATTTTTGTTACTAGTTGTAATTTTCTTTTAAAAAGTAAAAAGAAAATAATGTTAGTGACCATTTGACTGGTTCATACGTTTATTATTTTAGAATGTAGTCCTTGTAAAGAACATTGCTATACCCAGGACACCCACAATAGCTTCATACATCTCACATTTGCCTCCTTCCTTCATTGACATAAAAAATAAAATCCATTATTTGAATAAAAATCCTGAAAAAGGAGCCTTCCAGGAGGAAGAGAGGATATATGGGTGCCATATATCTAGCATACTGGTTTATGGAATATTTTGGCTTTTAAAATTGGAGCTAGCCAGAAAATTCTCAATTTTAATGTCTTGTAGACCACGGATCTCTACTTTCTCCCAATCTCAGGTCCTACAGTAGTAGGGACCCTTGTATCACCCTATACAAGTCACCTCACCACATGCATCTCATTCAGGACATGGCATGCTGCAGACATTTTGCAGCTCTGAATCTCCACCACACAGCTCCAGCATGATTTGCCTGTTCCTCTGGGCAGCCAATAAGAACTCTCACATCCAAGTAGCTCTATTGGAGGAACTAAGAGACCCTTTGAAGCACAGTGCGAACGGATTCTTTCCCTCTCCCAGTTTCTGTTGTACCTTTCAGACTTTATTTACTCTCTCAGCTTCTCACACTGGCAAGACAATACGATGTTTGCACACATGCGTCTGATTTATTTCACTTACCAGTATGGTCTCTAGCTGCATCTATTTATTTATAAAAGCCTCAAAGATATAGTTATGTATATATGCAGGAAAGCTTGGTTAGCTGTACTGCTAACTCCTGCTGTTCTCCCAAAAGGAGTAGTTAATGCCTAATGTTTTTATTTTTTGTTCTTTTTATTTCTTATAACTTTTTAAACCAATTTTGCATGTTTATATCTGTCAATCTAAACAACTTATTTGAAGATAACGTTATGTATTATGTAGTACAACAACCATTGCTGAACCCCTATTATTTTGTGAAATTCTGTATCATTTCTAATCTTTTCTCTTTTTCTTTATCATTTTGCATTCCTTTTAAAAATAAAAAAGATAAAATAATTTTCATCAAATTAAAAAAATAAAGGTGCAGTACGAAGATCCCATGCCTCCTAACTCCAGAGACAGAGCCCAATTGGCCAGATGGGCTGGGGGCCCGCAGGGTGTGAAATACTGACGGGCTTTGGTGGGCGTGCCAGGGCCCTAAGGCCAGAATTCCTCTGTATGTCTTGTAGTAGGCCAGGGGTCCCCAGCACCAGAGTGCCTCCATACGCCTTGTAGTAGGTCAGGGGTCCCCAATGCCAGAGTTCATCTGTATGCCTTGTAGTAGAGAAGATGCATCTTTACTACAACAGGGACTTACAGAGGATAATATCTGCAAGCTGTGATTTCCAAACATGTTTACAAGCATTAAACCCTTTTCCAAACAAAATCAAATATAAAAAAATTGATGAAAGGGTAATTACTCCACAAACAAGGTGAGAAAAGTTAAATGGATTTTGAATAAAGGCATTTCACATCCAAATTATAACTTATGTATGACTCCATTCCTTTCTTTCTCTGCAGCTGGGATCTGCATTCAGTATTCTGCATGCAGCAGACACCAGAGAACAAAGAAGGACATGCAAGTACCAAGTGAACCAGCGTGGTAGGGAAGGTGTGATGGAGTAGCTGGTGGTCACCTGTAGTACCAGCTGGACTGAATCAGCATGGCACCAGGTGTGGAAGGCCCGCCTGAGGATCGCTGCCAGCAGCACAGAAACAGCACCGGAGGGAAGATGGCACTGCTGATTCTCCTGGAGAAGCTTGGCATGCTGGCTTTCCTGATATGAACTTGGGTGTTTTCATCCACGGAGAAGCTCTGGTCCTCACTGTCTCTGAGGATGGCCATGGCTCTTCTCAGGGGAGCTCTGGTCTTTCTTTGAGCATCAATTCCAGGCTGCAGCACAGATCCCTCAGCTGCTGGCACAGAGCCTTCATCCCACTGGTGCAGACTTGCCAGCTCTCACCTCTGACCTTTAGGCCTTCCCAGTGCAGACCCTTGCTACAGCCTTGCCTGAGACATTGCTGTGGGCTCCAGGTTTTCAGCTAGGCTTGTGCAGGCCATTGCTGTGGGATCCCAGCCCTCAGCTGGATTCTTTGGATCCCTAGTGTGTGGACCGATCTCTCACACTCTTGCATTTGACACCTTGGGCAAATATTATAAAACAGTCCTCTAAATTGTGTGTCCTGTTTTAAGTCTTTCCCCCAGGAGACCCTGATCACAATTAAATTTTTGACCATTTAAGAACTATCATCCGATATAAGCGGAATAAATAAATAACTGGAAGATGAGAACAGATACCCTGGACGTGTAGATGATGTGAAAGGGGGGAAACTGTGGTCACCAGTGAGACTCTACCTGTACCATCCTCACCAATCCCTCTGTCCTTAAATTCAGCAAAGGCTCCAACCCATTTCTTAAGGCTGTGGATGGTGCAGGGAAGACCTAACATCTTTTGTTCAGGCATCAATTTCTGAACCTCCCCAAGCAGCACCCTGATGACAAAGCAAAACTTGAAAATGGGAGCATTAGGTGTGCCTGGGGTCACTCTGCAACAGAGCTCTTGCCCTCAGGACTCAGCATGTGCTCCCCTTCGCTTCTGCACAGCCGCCTTGGGGTTGGGGATGCACCCTGGAAGCTCCTACATCTCTCCAACCTCACTTTCAGAACTTTCTCTGGCACATTTGGCCATGTTTCCTTCTTCTGGCTCTGCTTTTATTCATCGCCGAGTGGCTCTCACCTGGAATTGATGCTTCGTGCTCCATTCCTGCATCTTCAGCTGTAGCCAAACTCTGCTCACCTGTCTGCTCCATGTTCTTGGGCAAAGTGTCTTTGTTTCCCCATTCTCTCATGTGGAAGACCCCTCTGAGCTGGGGCAATTTCACACAGAGACGCTTTCGCCTCTGCCTGGAGTCCCACATACAGTCACAACACTGGTTAGGGGTAGGGGCGGGACACACAGCACAGAGACATAGAGCTTCCCCGCCTATCCATGATGCTCCCCACATTGTACCCCTCACATGACTCCTTCCAGGACAATAAGCTGTTCACATGTGAAACTCAGATAGGAAGGCTCAACTTTAAACATAGCAAATGATTTTTTTAGGCTCACTAAAGTCAAAAAACACTGACATAGAACATAAAGAGTGCCCACTTCCAAATCCCTCAGATCTCCTCCCCCCCCATCCCTCATTGTCACCCATAAATACCTCATGGGAGAAGATGGGAGGGAAGAAGTTTTTGAACCCTTACCTCTCAGTGCTCCCACCAGAGTGATGGCACTCAGGTGCTTATGGAAGGCTTGCCCTAGGTCACGGAGCTGCACTCCCTTCAGCTGGACCTGGCTGGGCTCCTCTGCAAAAGACTGGATGATGAGTCTGGCGCCCAGATCCCTGGCTCCCAGCACTGCCTCACTCTTGGAGTACACACAGCACTGCAGATGACCTGAAAGGCAGGATGAAGGCCAGGGGTCCTGGAGCAATGGAACACTCTTGTAGACAAATCTCTCTCTGGAAGGCACTTCTAGCAAAATAGAAATCCAGTATTTGTTCTTCCAGATAATAATCTTATTTTTATGTTGATTCCCCTCTGTGGATTATTAATTAGAAGGTTTGATGACCACAATATTCAAAGAACCCCCTAAGTCAGTGATCCTAATGCCTTACTGACAGTCTATAAGCTACAAATCCAACCTAAAGAGATGATTTTTTTCAATACACCATATGCCCAAAGGGAATGTACAATAAGCAACCATCTCTGAACCTCATGAATCGGAACTCATTCTGACAAAACTGTTAGTTATTGGTGAAGAAATTCTAGCCCTGCCATTAAGCAGGCACCTTTGGCTGCACGTATGTGTAAGTCAGTGGCCTGAGTGCGGAAGATGAGGTCCAGATCCCTCTCCACGTGCAGCCACATCACTGCATCACACCTACGTGAAACAACATGCAGACACCACCCACATTTTTAGCATTTTTGACCTTTTCCCAAATATTACACGTTACTAGATGCCTCTAGTGTGTCACTGGCCTGCCATCTCTGTTTTGACATGCGTGAATCTGAAGGCCTTGTCATCGCCCTCCTATCCCAACACATGCCCCTCTTCCCATCTCAGTGAACGGCCCCGTCATCCATGCCTGGAAGTCATCCTTGACACCCACCCCATCCTGGACCAAAGTTGACAAATGATGTCTTCACAACATGTGAAAGCCTCATAATCTACAGCCTGAGAAACCCAAACATAACCTACTAAACTAACCATCCCTGAAATCGATGTTTAATAGGCACATCAGTGTGATTCAGTGCCTGCTATTCTGCTAGAAGACAAATGAACTTTGCCCATGCCTTACCAAAAGGACGCGGCAGTTCACTCAAAAAACCAACCCCAAAAGGAATGGGAGAGCAAGTCTAATCAATGAGAATGTGCTCCTCCATCACTAGGGTTTCCTTGAAAAATCTTAGGGGCCTAGAATCAAAGTTAAGATTACATAGAACCTGCAAATGCAGTTCAGCCCTCCAGTTTTCATTCTTTAATAGGATTTTTCCCTCAGAAAAATACTTTATTATTTCCTTGCCTTTCTTTTTTCTCTTACACAATTTGTTTGGAAATAGAGAGGGGACTGAAATGACCATTCATCAAGAGCATTCTGAAAATTACAGAATACCCTGGACACTCCAAGGTCAAAAGCTTATTCTATTTTTAAGGAAGGCAACCCTAGCATTGCCATGTGTCATGTGAAAACAATTCTTTCATTCATGAGACTTTTTAACAAAATAATTCCATACCTTCTGGAACATTGGTCTCTTGGCATGAATCAAGAAACTTCTTCCTCTCTTGAGTGAGATTTCCTTTTATGGTAATACTCCTGCTGAGCAGAGTAACTGTGGCCTTGAAAATTCGGTGCTCTCCCACCAACCAGTCCTCTGTGGAGCTGTGAGAATATCTGAGAAAAGGAAAAAGAGGAAGGTACCGCTGAGGGCATCACTCCCAATCTTGGGAATCATAAACCATAAGATTATTGCAATCCTTCCTTGGAGATTTTATCTGATTAGAAACCCAAACACCAAAGAGTGAGTAAAGCATACTCATCCATACACAAAAACTGGAATCCACGCTGATTACTCACTGCCCATTGGCTGGAAGGCAGAGTTCTAGAGCCTCCCTAATCATCTACAAATTCTACCTTGTCAAATCACTTCATATTTTATAATTTTCTTATTCATATGTCCAGGATTTTTAACATAAAACTCCATCCATAGAAGACAGATGTCCAGTCCATATTTTGTCCTCCTGCATATCACTTAGCCATGCTGACAATGTGTACCTCAGGGGTGACCTGAGATGGAGGTCTGTGTGGTGTGTGGCATCCACGGTGACAATCTCCTCCAGTAGGCCGGTGCCTTCTCCCCTTGCCCCGCTGACAATGACAGCTTCATCCCCTGGGAGCCAGTCCACAGCATCCTCCAGAGCCAGCACTGTGTCCCCAGCCTGAGCAGGGGACCGAAGGTGGGTGACAGTTACTTCCCGTAGGGAACCTAAGGTGGTCCAAAGGAAACTTGCTTAGGCGTTTTAATAACTAACATGAATGCGAGGTTACACAAAGAATTCTGTGGAAAGAAAAACCTGCAAAAGCAAGCCTTAGAGTCATCAAGTGTTATTCCTGCCATTCTGTTTTTCTCTCTTTTTGGACGAGGGACTGTATTTGGGACCTTGCACTTGTCGGGCAGGCACTTATGCTGCTGAGCTCTCTCTCCAGCCCATGTATCATTTTTGGTCTAGTTGTATTTTTGTCTGAGATGTACAGGAGGAGGCAACATTACATTACCTTAAAAGATGCAATAAAAGTGATACAGCATAGGACAGTGAGGTGTGAAAAAAAACCTGTAGCTCTGCCATCACACTAAATTTAGATTTGAGCCACAGGTTCCTTTGGTAACATGCATGGTCAAAAAATACAGTGAATGTTTAATTTTTTAATTGATAATGGCAATTTATCTTTAATTGCAATTTTTTAAATTTTAATATTCACTGTATATTTTGATCAAATGGTACACTTATGGGGCTGATCTAATTGCATCAATTAAAAATAGAAGTAGCACCTGGGTATGGTGGCCCACACCTGTCATCCCAGCACTCAAGTGGCTGAGGCAGGAGGATCATTGTGATTTCAAGACTAACCTGGGCTACAAAGTGAGTTCAAGGCCACCTGCATAGCAAAGCGTTATCTCAAAAAGACCAAACAAACAAACAGATAGAAGTGACATTCTATCATAGGATTTTAGGAGGATTGTCTGAGAAGCTATGAGACAAATACCTTGAATCTTGTGGCAGACCTATAATATTAATATACTAGTCATTTTTGCTTGCCTCCTTATATTACATTATACACTGACAATGAGATACTTTTTCCTCATTCCAAAAAGAAAAAAAAATGGTAAAACACTGATATATAAGTCTAGAACTAATTTCCCACAAGAGGACATTAACCAACCTTGCAACTCATGTAAAGAAGGATGGAAAATTAAAACTACTATGGAATGCTGGTCCTATGCCTAGATGTTTTAAACGATCCCTCCAAACTCTAAAAGCAGGTGTATCTAGGGCATGATCATCAAATAAATTCAAAGAAGAGAAAATTGGTGACTCTATATGTCTTGGTGTGTGTTCTCCTCAGGCACACCCACCTGACTGCCCCCATAGCAAACACCTTGGTCCTTAACCGCATGAGACTTAGGAAGGCCACCTCCTGACCATTTGCCAGGGACTATTCCAGCAAGGGTCAATGCAGATGCTTTTCAAGGCAATAGCTAAAGCAATATTTCAGAAAGCGTGTGGCTCACTCCCAACTTTCCTCTCTGCCTTCAGTACATTTCTTCCCTCCTTTGTAATAGATCATAATTTGCCAGCTTACAGCAAATTTCTGTCCTCCCTTGTTGCACTAAAGTGAAGTAATAATATGTGGGTCTCTAACTACAAAGATGGCCAACAATAAATCATTTTCAAATTATTTTCAACCATCCCCTTCTCTTGCCTGTGTGAGTAGGCACTGCAGCGAAAATGTCGTTCTAGGCTCAGAGAGGTCTTTGGGTTAATGATATAATTTCCAAAGTTCACTCAGGCAATGATTTTATTTTTAAAAGTTTTACAGAGTTCAAAATTTCTAATTATGGGGCAGGTGAAAATTAAGACATAAATCATCTCAAAAGAAAATAATTTTAATTTTAGTCCTTATTTGTATATCTTAACCTTTGGGAATAGTAAAATGAAATAAAGTTTATTTATATGTGTATGCATATGTGGGAATTTCTCTGACCTATACTTGATTGCATAGAGAAATCTTTGCCAAGCATAGAAAATGCTTATCAAAGATAAAACACTATCAAAATCTCTGATCAATTGTTCACATACTCAGTATGCAATAATTATGTATCTACCAACATGCAAGCTACATACAGCAGAGCTGACAGTAGGAACAACAAACATATTTTTATTTCTTCTTTATACAGGGTCTCACTACATAGATCAGACTCCTAGTGATTCTTCTCTTTTCAGCCTCCCAAGTGCTAGGATTACAGGGGTGCACCACCATGCCCAATCTCAATCAAGGTCTCAGCATGCCCTGGGGGAGGCACTGACACGGCACTCCAGTAATCGAACCTGGCCCTTGCACTCTACCTAAGCAGGTGCTTTAGTCTGCTGAGCTATCTGGCCACACAAACAAGCATTATTTTTCAACTAATCATTCTTACGTTGAAGTCACAATGAATAAAAACATCACAGAATCTTGAGATGCATGTTGAAAACATCATTTTACCTATAGACAGAGCCTCTAGGAGGTCACAATTTATCTGATAACATTCACTCTCACCACAAAAATGACATCTGTCCACATAAAACTAAGTGGCAGTCTCAGATGTTTTGAGAGTATCAGCCTCTCGAGTCTGACCTGTACAGTAGGTAGGGACGTATGAATGACTTTCCATCATCCTAAACTCCAGGGGTCAAAATAATTGTGACAGTCACCTGAAAGAGATGCTTTGAAGACAACTTTCACTGTCTGGACAATTCCTTGTAATGTTCTTTCTAAATCTCTTTTTCTTCTAATACTTTCATCTGTGCTCCTTCTTTGTCCATTGACCTGCAATATTTCCCAAGAGTATTAAGTAATCAAGCCTCAAATCCCTTTCCTGACTTTTACAAATTCTCTATAACTTGATCCTTTTCTACATTTTCTGACTTCTCAAGTTTTCTATTCCAGAAAGCCAAGCTTCTTCACCTCTCCCATTTACCAGAACGTTCCTACCTCTACTCCTCTGCCAATGGAGTCCTTTCCACCTGTGTACCTAGCTCTCATCAATCTTTCCAAAACAGGCCTCGAGCCCCACCTCTTCCCCTGAGTGTCACCAGCTTCCTCCTTGAGATGCTATGTCTGCACATTTTCCTCCAGAGCTTACACTGCCATCTGAGCCTTCCTAGGGCAAAGCTAGAGGTGCAGACAGAATTCAGGGATGGCAAGTTGTGGGGGTAGCTGTTGAGCCATTTGTCTGGGTTGCTTTGCCTAAGAAAGAAGCTGATGGAGCAGGTAAGGAGGAAGAGGACAACAAGACATCTGTCTGAGACGCTGGCCCTCCCCTGACCACATGGACCAGACTGGCCTTTGGAGAAGAGCCTGAAGGAACTCTCCAGATGACTCTTGTACCTTATGCTTCTCTGCTTAGGATTCTCCTGTCAGGCTCTGCTCCACTTCTTAGAATGATATTGAGCTTGATTCCTAAAGAAGCTTCCAACCGCTTCTAATCAAACAAACCCAGTGTCACAATCCAGCACTCTCACATAACACAGCTGTAGTTCTATTTCAGCAATTATCTGTCTGGTTGCCCCCACCAAACATGACACGAGAGCCATCCCCTTTTTGTCATGACCCAAGCTACTCATGGTGTCCGACATGTCACAAATGCTCTATAAACTCATCCTGTGAGAAAATTCAAGAACAAGACACGGAGAAACAAGCTCACTGGAGCTCTGCGGTCCAGGCAATTCAGTTGGAGCCCGAGTGGTGTGGAAAGGCAGCCAAGACACTCCACTCTGAGACACTACACACCTGTGCATGGGGCTGACCACGTTGGGGCAGTGGCTCCTGCACCTCTGGGGTTCCAGGTTCAGTTTCTGGTACTCACCAGCAGGACAGGAACAGGGCATCCCCTCTCACCTTACTAGCCAGAGGCAATGCTGAAGAAAGGCCAAGCAGAGGCCTCCATACCTATGGCTGACAAACTGGCTGACTGACTCACATGAACTGTGTCCTGAGAAATCCCACAGATCCCTCAGACTGGGCCTCAGGAGAAAGGCCAGAGGTTCTGTGACAGCTGGAGGATGCAAGTAGGAACTTTTTTTGTCATCCATTCTGAAATACCTATAAGCTGAGCAGGCTGAGGAGGACTTGGAGAGACCTAAATTTTACAACCTATCATCAGCACTATATATTTCAGCCTTAAATCCATCTCTAATTGTTACTGCACATGTACAGGGGCCCACTGAAAAGTATCGTTGATATTTAATTTTTACAAATGTATTGCAGTAAAAGACACATTGCCAACAACAAGGTGTTCAGAGAACAAAAGCATTTGATGGGGATAAATGGCAGTGTGCCTTGTGTTGTAATAAGGTTTCCACTTACAGCTTTAGCGTATGCATTGATTGCTCCAGGCTGACCAACCACTCATGGCAGCTTCTGTCACTCAAGAACATTTGTTGTGACCTTGGCCACCCTTATTTACCACTTGTGGCACCACATGACTTCTAGCTCTTCTCCAGCTCAAAGTGACAATGAAAGGTCCATGTTTAGAATCAATTGAGGACACTGAGGCAGCCCTAACAGTGCAGCTAAAACTAAAGACACTTACAGAAGAGGATCTACAGAGCTTCCTCTGAAAGTGGCAAGGATGAGGAGACAAGTGGGTCTGAGACAGAGGAAGCAACATTGTGAGCAGCATTTACTAATTTTTATATTTAAACGTAAACAATAGGGTTTCCTGTTATACCCCTTGTCTCCCTCCTCCCCCGAATAGTGCCATGAATGCAGGGCCTTGCTGTGTGCTTCCTCTGCAAACGTGCCAACTCTCAGCACAGCCCAGGTCTTGTAATTCCATTCAACTTAGTGTTCTAAATTACTTTAACTATTTCATTCTTTGTTTGGTGTGAAGTCCCATTAGATAGACCCCCAAGAACTACAGGAAAAGCAGGAACCTTGCAAACATTTACTGACAATGTCAAACAAGCCCAGCCTGTGTTATATAACCTCCTTCCAGTGGAAGAGCTGATATTGTTTTGTTTTGCTTGCTTTTGCTTTCTATTTTTATTTTAATTAACAGATTGCATAAATGAGAAAAAAATTCTTCAAGGACAAGTGTAACGAGATATCAGAAGTAGTTGTTGACCAGATCAGAAATCTAGACAAGCAAGGCAGTACCCAGCCTCTGAAAATATGTGTACATTATTAGTGCCAAACAAGCTTTGGGTGTTCAAACCTTATGTTATAGATGCCATACAAATACCTTGCAAAGCAAACTGGGTGCCCCATCTGATGAAGCGATCCCCATACAACATGGAAAATGTAAGTCAATTCTCTCCAAAAGATTCTTAAAACCTTCGTTGGGAAGCGACTTTCCTTTCTATACTACAAAATTTTTTAAAAGTATATAAAAATACAACTTGACATATACATAACAGTTAGGATAGATATACAGCTACCTTCTATTAGTTCAAAGAGAAGAAAGGTTTGTACTAATATTGTCTAGACAAGATACCGTGTCTGCATCTTGTACTCTGAATAACTACTACAAAGACAATAATACACAATGCATTAATTACTGGAACTGTCCTACTAACCTGTTTTGAAACTGTTTCATTGCCTTTTTTTCTCATTAAAATTTTTTTTAAAATAGAACAAAAAATACAACTTGAAAATCTCAGCAATTTATAAACATGCTTAAATGACAGTAGGCTACACCCTTAACTTGTAATTTAATACAATGTTGAACCACATTGGGCTTTCAATGTTTTTTAACCAACAAATTGTTAATTTCTTCCACTAATGACTTCTGCTCATAATTGTATTTCCTACAAATTATTATTCAAGCATTTCAGTGTCATTCATCCATAATTACACAGTCCCAGAAAATCATTCTTACCAAATGAGCATGGAAAGAAAAAAGTAATCTTTGTGGGCTGACACACTTTAAAAATCACTAATTGCCCTGTTTATTCTGTAAGACTTAAATCTTTATTCTAAGTAAATAATTGCCCTGACCTTTCCAAGTAACTAGAAAAGATTAGGAAAGGAAGAGAGCAGGAAAGACAGGAAGGGCAGAAAAATCACTGCCTTACATTCATGCTCACATCAAAATGCAAATAAAAGCTCATAAAACAAATAGAAGCACTGTTCTCAAATACACACAAATTACTCCCTCCCCCTCTCGAATGCAGCTTCTCCAGTGTCCACAGCAAAATAATGCCTGCTGCCTCCATTTTTAGGTAGATAGAGTTTGCCAAGCACTGGAAAAACAAACGCGAAGGGAGTAGAGGCCCTTTTGTCCAACACTCACCACTAGTTCAGGAACACAGAAAAGTGCAACCTCCAAAGTGAGGTAGAGGGGCACCCAGGATCTATCTAGCCACGAGCCGTCATGGGCCACCTCACTCAGAGCAAGGAAGCCTTTGTCTCTATGAAAGCTCCCCAGAAGAGTGCTCATTTAGAAGAGCCATTGCCCAGATTTAAAAAAAAAAAAAATGGGAAGAGATGGAAAAGGCTTTTTTTCTAGCGGCATTTCTCTCTGCCCTTCAGAGCTACCTGCATGGCATTGCCCTTGGATATGGACAAAACCTGCTGGAGCAACCTCGGGGAATGACACCATGCATTACCATGAGCCTTCTGCATCCCTAATGGTCCTGCTGGGTAGAGATATGACTGTACAGAGAGTAAGGTGGTCAGAGAAGTCCTCCAGAGGTACAGATCAGCATTTGTAGCTGATGGGCAGTCTTCTACACTGTGATTAAAGCAACTGGCAAAGTGTTCCAATTCTAAAAAGGCCTCAGTTGTTCTTGTGGGGTAGCAGTTAGACTAAACTCACCCACAGTTATCGGATGGCATAATGCACCATATTTCTATAGAGGTATCAAAGAAGGGTTATTTTCTGGGTTTATACAATGGGAGCTTTAGGCTTTTGCTGCTTTGATACAAAATAAGTGACTGAGAGGAAAGAGTACTCTGTAAAGTAGGTGGGAACATCAAGGTCTTTCATGCTCCAATAAGGCCCATTGGTGGCTCTCTCGAGCACCAGGCCTAGACCATGCAGAGCTTCAGTGGAAGGTCCTTCAATAGTAGAGCAAAGGTGCCTGTGTAATACCTTCAATACCCACTTACATCCATCCTTCCTAAAGTATAGAGTACCTTGATATCTTTTTCATTAGATAGGTAACCATTTTGACAATCATCACTTGAATTTATGCTTTGGAGTAAAGGCTAAAAAGAGAAAAGGGGTAAATTTTAAATACTAATTTACTTTTGGAAATAAAATAGTATGTTGAAAGCATAAACTATTATAGAGGTAAAAGAACAAGGCAGCAAAATCCCTTCCACTCTTAATGCAACAAATTAATATTTATCTTTCCTATCTTCTTTCCTATGTGTATATGTTAGCAAAATTTCATACTCACATGAAAATGCTACAGTTCTGTATATATTTTTTCTTTCCACTATTGATTACAACTCACCTTTACTGCAAGGCTCCTACATGAAAGTGTACAGTGCTCCTGACCACCGCAACAACGCTGCTGTCTTCTCTACTGCTTTGGAGAGCTCTTCTGTCAGTATTTCAGACATTGGGGTCTCTCCATAAGGAGTCTGCTTTCTCCTTCGGGGATTTGATTTTTGTTTCTCACACTTCATACTCACTAGAGTATGGGAGCCGTCTCTGCTCTCTTCCTTCAACACTACCAGCAGCTGTTGCCTTGTTCTGCTCCATAGTTTTTCATCTAGTTTCTTGCCTTTCACTTTTACTGGTATCACCTTCTCTCTAGAAGGGGCATACACATGGAGTGTACCCAGTGATAGTTGACGTCTCAGATGGTGGTCTCCCATTTGGAGAGAGAGCTGGGCTGGGTGGAGCCCAGGGAGAACTCCGAGCTCACACAACTGCACTATTATTATCTGAGGGAGCTCTCCTCTGTACTCATTGAAGGATCATGGGAACAGAAGTTTAAGCTTTCTCTCTTCTTCAGAGATTTCTCTTAACTTCCCAGCTCAAAACTATAGGAATGATCTGAAGTGAAGGTCAGGAGCACATGAGGAAAGGGAAGAGATTATAGGAAGGTGGAACAGGAAAGTAGGTGGGCCTTGTTCCATTGCATGAGATACCTAGCTGTGTTCCCACTGCATAGGGACAGTTCTTACCAGTCTGGTGGAGTAAAAGTGCAAAGGGTCACATGTGTCACCAATATGCTCACAAGCTCACCTGCTATGTTTCTAAATCATTTATCCCAACAGGGCACCAAAGCAAACGACTTCACATCCATTCTCTCCAACATTTCATCAGGCCCAGCTGTCTGAGTTATTAGCCACAGCCAACCCCTCCAGCCTGGTGGAAATGGAGGCTGTGTTAACCCTGTTGCTGAAGAACTCATGACCTTGAAGTGTTTGACTACCTCAAGGTAGTAATCCAAGAGTCCAGCTTCCCTCAGACCCCCATCCACCTGAAGGAAGGGGGACCTGAAGCCCCTCTGACGACTTGCTGCTCAGAAGTCTGACTGTGATTGCACTGTGCCACTTCGCTGGGACTCAGGAATGTGTCAAATTCTAAGACGTCTTGGTGGCTACCGCAGGGCAGCTGCTTGGTGCTACGAATGCTCCACAGCCTTGCACTACAACTGCTCCCGGTGCCACTGCCACCCAATGCCAACGTCAGTGCCAGAGGGACAGCTACCTGTAATCAGCTTCAGTGACCAAGTACTTCCCAGAGGGGAGAGGGAAGGCACACCCTGGTGCCGAGCTCTGTCTAGGCGGGTGGAACACAGTATGCGCACCACTGATTTTGCACGCTTCCTTTATTTACTTACTAAAGTGACGGTGCAAACTTCTAATCTTGGAATTCTCAAGATTCAGATTCTGACACAAAATCAAGGTGGTGCCAGAGCTGCTGCTCCTGGAATCCCCCAAAATCCATGGCTTTGCCTTTTTGAGCTTCCAGTGATGGGGTCTTTAACTTGAGCTTCTTGCTTCTTCCTAAAATCACACCAGTCCTGTCTGCACTTTGTCCTGCTCAGCCTCTTTGCCTGGGTCTTCTTACATCCTTCTGACAAGGACTAACTAATGTTATTAAGGTAATCCAGGATAATCCCTTCATTCAAGATCTTTAATTGCATCTGTGCCATCTCTTTGGCCAAGTAAGGTAGCAGTCATGGGTTAGGGGATGAGGTTATAAGGTTATGAACATATGTAAGGATAATCTTTCAGCCTACTAAAATTGTCTTGCTAAAAAAAATAGTGTGAAAAAAATGAATTGCTACTGGTAAAAATATATAACTGAATTATAAACTGTATCAGAGAAAATTCTAGATTGTTTATAGGCTGGCAACGTTTTCCTAGAAAGAGACAGACAGTTGGGGATGCACAGGCCATTTGATCTATGTCACAATTCAGTTCTGCCATGGCAATGCAAAGCAGCCTGGCTAGTACCTAAACAAGTGGGCATTCCCAAGCTTCAACCAAATTCTGCTTGTGAAAGCAACACAGGGCTGAGGAGACAGCTCAATGGCCTAGCGCCTGCCTGGCAAACTGAAGGACCCAAGTTCAAACTCCAGTACCACATGCTGTTCAGGCTCTGGAACTCCATGCTCAATGTGCTGGCTCCAGAACCAAGAGCACTAGGGAGGCTGAGACAGGAGTATCACAACAAGTCCAAACTACACAGCAAGACCTTGTATCCAAAAAATAAATAAGAAACAACATAATTAATCAAATCTAGCTCATGGATCCATAGTTTGCTAATCCTGGTTAAAGACACAAATGTTAAAAGAAAAATTAGAAATACTAAAATACAAGTAGGTAAATAGTGTGGTCTTCTCTATGGAATCTCTAAACAAAAAAAAAAAAAAAAAAAAAAAAAAAAAAAAAAAAAAAAAAAAAAAAAAAAAAAAAAAAAAAAAAAAAAAAAAAAGGTAACCATCATAAAAAAAAAAACCTGTAAATTTGCAATTGCAGGGATCAGAGAATTGCACAAAAATACTGAAACATAAATTAGGAAAGATATAATATCTCTGAAGAATGGTACAAAGATAGCCATAAAGAGCCTCATTTGGAATCCCAAAACAATCTTTTAAAATTACAATTGAAGAGACAGCTTCCAGAGAGTGTGTCTCTGTAATGTATGTCATTCACAAGGAAAAGCCAGCCATGTATATGGAAAGTAGAAGTGTCCTACGTGTACCTTACACCCATGAGGAAGAGGATTCATTACCTCCCACTTGAGGCTGCAGTTTCATCGTCTTTAAAATTAAAGTGAAAATCAATCTCTCCTTCTTCACAGGGCTGTTGAGAAAGTTGGATGACAAGAAATAATGGAAATAGGCTTTGAAAATTAGAAAGTTCCAGGATCTAGGTAAAACCCAATTCTAACAAGTACTGAATATAACACTCAATTTGATGGTATTCTTTCTCTATGCCTAGCCTCTTAGCAGTTTTGCTTTGATGACATGTGAGAAAGGATGTTCTTTGAAGGGAATACATCACAAGTCTCTGCCTATGTAGCTTTCCATTTACCCAACAAACCTGAACTTCTTTTGCTACAAATGTGAAAAATCTGGACTATAATAACCAGATAATATACAAAAAGAAGGTTACTCTTGGAGAACCAGATTCAAGAGTTAGGCAAATACAGGGATGGCTAAATAGCTCAGTGGATTAAAGCACCTGCAAGCAGATACAGGGGCCAAGGGTTGGATCCCTGGGCCTGTGGTGCCAGCCCCACCCCCGGGGTGCACTGAGACAGCAATTGAGACTGGACATGGTGGCGCGCACCTGTAATCCCAAAACTTGTGAGGATGTAATCAGGTGGATCCCTACTAGTTCGATCTAGTAGCAAGACCCTGAACACCTTGTAGATCCTTCCCTAAAATACAGAAAAAGAAAAACAAGGTAGTCAAACAGGAAAGAACAAATAGACATGGACCTGAAATGGCAGCCATAGCTATAGTAGAAAGTGGGGTTTCACTGTAGGAGCAATGCACAGCCCCTGAAGAGTTGTGAGCAACAGGATGATACAAATATGTTTGCATTGTTTAAAGATCACCTTGGTTCCAAGGCAAAGAATGTTTGGGAGGGCCAAGAGGGCCAAGTAAGAAACGCACTAGAAAGCTGACACAGCAGTGCAGACACGAGTTGAAGGTGCGGTGACCTAAAGAAACAGTAATGGAACTGAAGACAAGTACTCGGGCTCATGAACTGTCCAGAAATTGAAACGAACACAGTGGTGAGCAAAATAGGAAGAACACGAAAATGAGACATCAGTAATGACATCCATTTTTCTAGCTAATGGATTCTGGAGAAATAACGAACAACTCCCATCTGTTTTGGAATAATAATAAGACAACTTCACCAAATGAGCCCGAGTACTTCTCTTCAGTTCCATTACTGTTTCTTTAGGTCACCGCACATGCAACTCATGTCTGCACCGCTGCATCAGCTTTCTAGTGCGTCTCTTACTCAGCCCTCTTGGCCCTTCCAAACATTCTTTGCCTTAAAACCAAGGTCATCTTTAAGCAGTGCAAACCTATTTGTATCATCCTGTTGCTCACAACTCCAGGGGCTTCTCATTGCTCCTACAGTGAAGTCCCAGTGAAAGTAAGAAGCATTTACCAAGCCGCTGTTGGGTGTCTGCAGTGTGCTCACTATCTTCTCTATTTTCATTTGGCTTATGCCACATAGAACAGCAAAAACGTCTCACATCACCTCTATTTTACAGATATGGAAACTGAAATTTAGCTTCTGAAGCTACACAAGCTCTGAGAGGTGGAGATGGGACAAGGACCTCGCAGTCGACTCCAGGGCCCAAGTCTCACACACCACCCAGAGGGGGCCTGCATAGCTGACAAAGGCAAGTTCATCCAGAGAAAATGACCTCAGCCACATCTTAGAGGAAAAAGAAATCTATAGGATTTTTCAGAGGAAGAAATGTATCTTGGAGCTAGTTATTTTCCTTTGAGAAGCTTTGCATCAAGGGAAGAGACTGGCTATCTTTCTGTATTATATTCCAAGATCAATACAGAGTCAGTATCAGAAAATGGGGTCCACTTTGGCAACTGTGAAGGTTAATTTTGCAAATCACCATGATTGCACTGAACACTTTGCAGACAGCTGGTCAAACATTATTCTGAGTGAGTCTCCAAGGTGGTTTCTGGAGGAGATTAACATTTAATTTGGCAAGAATGAAGGAGCCTATGCTCCATAAAGTGGGTAAGCCTAATAAAATGAATTCAAGATCTAAAAGCAGAGGCCAAGAGCACCTTTTCCTGATCCTTTGGATTGAGACTCAAGTCTTAGCTGGCCTTCAAAAGCCTTTAGGCTCAGATTGAAGCAGTAGCTCTTGCAACCCAGCCTATCTGCTTGAGGACTATGACATGCCATCAGCTGTCCTGGGTCTCAGGCCCTTGAACTTGGATAGGAAACTACAGAGTATTGACTGTAGTCTCTCTCTCTCTCTCTCTCTCTCTCTCTCTCTCTCTCTCTCTCTCTCTCTCTCTCACTCTCTCTCTCTCTCTGTCTCTGTCTCTCTCTCTCTCTCTCTGTCCTCTCTCCTCTCTCCTCTTTCCCTTCTTTCTCTACCTTTCTCTCCCTCTCTCCATCTTTGTTGTTTCTGTAGAGAATTTTGATAAATATAGAGAGTCATTAATTCATGAATAATATAGTCACTAAATTTAGAGAATCAGTACAGAATCCTACGAAGGGCTCAGGGACTACATTTACTGTTCATTCTACTAACACTTGAAATGTGAGACAGAAGTGCTTCATAGTCTTTTAAAGCAATCCATTGTCCTAATTTGAGCAATATCATCCCAACTTACTTCCTGTGCATCTAAATAGTTTCTATAGTACTAATATTTACACTATGACAATGACTGTGCTTCTGCTGTAGCATAGGAATTGCCTTGTCACTCACCGCCACAGCTCCCCTTCCCTGCTCTGCTGCCTCAATTCCATGAAGAGAAACTGCATGGCCACTAACTGATCTGCACTGTCCCCAGGAGTGGAAAGTCTATTAGAGATGAAGAAGTGGTCTCTATCTTCATTCTCTCACCCCTCACAAGGAGAGGAGAAGGATCCTGGAAGAAGCTCCTTACCTTCCACCCTCTGATCTATGAAGGCCCAAGCCGGGCGGACTAGACCAGCTCCCCTAGCCCCAGGACACATTTGCCCTTCCTCTCCCCATCCAGCTGCTGTGCTGAACCTACCACTTCTCAAGTCATATGCCCCAATTTTGCGCATGGTCTTAGGTAAGGAAGGAAGCTATGTGTCCTTCCATTCACAGCTTATGTAATAATCCTTGACCCATACAACACCACTCAACAGCAGCTGTCTTTTGGGCTTAGAACAAACCCTAATAATCCAGATGCTTTTGCCGACCATTGCTCTGTATGTCAGCATTCTTGAGATCCTGGAGCCTGGAATTTAAATTATTTTAACATCTTCCTCTCCCCTTTAATACTTTCAAAACAAACAAATCTAGAGAAAAAAAAAAGTATACTGCCATCATATATTCTTTCATCGTAAGTTTACTACCAATTCTGGCTGTGATGTGTACTTTTTCTAGTAAAGTGACCAACTGGACTTTTCCTAGCCAAGTTAAACAAGTTTAAGATATATTTGCAGAAGCAACCTACTTACATCACATTAATTTGAACATCTAAAATTCGTAAAATAGAAACACTGTTAATTTTCAAATATATGCAAAATGAGCAAGCTGTTTTTAAGCTTTCCATTCTCTTTTACCCTGGTTGGGTAAACCCTTATTTGGGGAATGTTGTGTCCTCAGACATGTAGCTCCAGCCAGCTGTCCACATCCTGCTCAGTGAGGCCTCCTGGCTAAGAGGCTGCAAGGCACCATCCCAAACACTGGGACACAGAGCATCAGACATAGAGGCCACCTCAATCCCAAGTCTTGGCTCCAGCTTTTTCTTCAATGATTCATGAACCAAAAATCCTCCAAAGTCTCAAATAAGCCATTATAAGGCCAGGCGCCATTCTAGGAAATAGGAATCTGTTAATGGAAAATAAAACAGACAAAAGAGGAGACTACTTGCCTGAACAATGTAAATATTCTGTTAGGAGGAACAGTAGAAGTTCTCCCTGAAAATGACAAATAAGCCAAACTAATGTATTATGGAATGTTAGAGATCGGGGAAAAATAAAGGCTATAAGGTTCCATGGGGAGGCTGAGATTTTCTTTGGAGTCAAGCCACCCTTGGGGAGCACACACTGTCCTGTACCTGGAGCAGAGGGCCCATTTCTGCCTCTACAGGAGCAGAGTTGGACTGAAAAAGAAGGCAGCTTGGGCAGAGAAGAACCAAGTGCTCTAGGGAGACAAAGCCCTAACGATGATGGTGCCGCAGCACCTGGACGCAGCTGTGCCTCCAGGTTTTTCAGCTCTGTGAGGCAATAAGCACCCTTATCTTTTGTTTGAATTGGATTTTCTGTCACTTGCAACCAGAATGGCCTACCTGATGCCAGCACTTTCAAGTATATATATAGAAACTGGAAGTACCTTGCAATGGGTTTCTAAGTGGAGTTCCTGCTGTACTTGGATTATTGAATAGCTAGAACTCATTTCTAATTAGCAATACACATTTGCATGTAAACACTTAAAATTAAAGACCTTAAAAACAGCATGTTCACTAAGATGTGTTTAAACAAGGCCCTCAAAGTGTGGCTTCTACTCTTACTCTAAAAGGACCTCTTCCTAAAGATTCCTCCAAGGCCACTTTTTCCCAATCAAATCTTAACATCTATCCCATGGCTATTTACCTGGCACAGTGGAACCATGGAACTTCTGAGGCACTATTGACTAGAACACAGGAAAAGTCCTTCAGATGAGTGATGCTGGGCAAGTTTGGAAGACATGTGGCCAAGAAGCAAGGAACTGCTCTTAAGTCTTCCTCATCCTCTGTTCTTCACCTCTCTAATCTTTCATTCCCAGCCATAAATAGAAACAAAACAGAAATACAACACTCAAAACAATTAATAGTCCAACAAAACAATGAGGGGTCTCCCCTTACCACCAACTTCCCTTCCTGGGCCTTTGCACACACATAGCAGACAGTGAGGAGAACTGCTGCCTGCATGCAGCCGCACAGGACACCAGCAGGGGCAAAGGGAGGTAAAGCACCGCATCTCGGAAGGCAACCATGAGAAGGTGGGGAGCAGACACTTGCCTGGAGCTCATCAAAGGGAAGCTAGTGTGACACCACATCTCAGCCATTTCAGAAGCAGGCCCCCAGGCCACATGGGTGACAAAAAGAGGAGAAGCCTGAGCAAGCTGGCTCCTAGAGAGAGACCTGAAGGTACTTCTCATGTGAGCACAGAAAGAGGGCTTCGTGCATGTGGCCACAGAGCTGCCTACAAGAAGAGGAGATGGGCTTCTTGCTTCTGGATTGAATGGTTTAATTACAAACATGCTGGTCCTGCTTCCCTGAGTAGGGGAAAGAATTTTACAGAGCTCCCCACTGGGAAAGTGCGATTCAACACCTCCTACGAGGCTGCAGGTGTCCCATGCTGGCATCCAAAGAGAACACCAGCAGCCGGCCAACTTTACCCGGATCACAGCAACCCACCAGAGGGCCCAACCAGATGGCAAGCTTGTGTAGCTTCTTGCCTGACCTCTTCTCCTTCCCAGACACCAAGAGAATATGAAATAAACAGGACAGGAGAAAGAATGGAAGAGTAGAAGTCTCACCTTGAGTGCCCCAAGCCAGTGAGCTGGGAATGTTAAATTACAAAGAGGCAGCAGTATTAAAATAGATTAAATACAACTGTGCTTTTAAATATGTGAAATTAACTAGGAAGCCACAGGAAGCTATACGAGGCCCTTTGTCAAAGGACTGGCAGAAAGATCCACTGGAGTGGGATGAAGATGATGAGCACAGGAAGAGTTTGCTCTCCCTAGAACGTCTGCAGAGCCCCATGGCAGATTTACGCAATGCACCAACGTATTCCAGTGAAACACAGCAGCACTCTCTGCTGATAAACAGCAAGCACAGGGCCTCTTCAACACCGAGGTGAGGAACACTGAGACTGCTGACAGGAAGGATATAAAAACTGTAACATAGAAAGCCAGTGAGATAGTGCACCAGACTAAGCACCTGCTTTGGCAGGCACAGGGATCAGCTTCCCTCCCCAGTCCTGCATGATGTCTCAGCCCCACCCCCTGGGCACACTGAGCCAGCAACCAATTCCCAATACAGTGATACTCGCCTGTGATCCCAACACTGGGAAGGCTGAAAGCGGAAGAATCACTATGCTCCAAGCTGCGTAGTAAGACCATGCACCAAATACACAAATGAAAAAAAAATTAATATATACTAAAGACCCTTGGAGAAACAAAGCTACTAAAATTCTGGGAAATACTGAAATTTTAAATAGAATCAGAGCAAACTTTTAGCAACTTTCAAGTCTCTTTGGCTACTTCATAGGACCCTTCTACATTCTAATCTCTCTACTTAGAATGCAATAGGTACTTAGATTTGTCTAACCACACAGCTTCTTTACTCAACCCAAGTGGCCAGTTGCTTCAATTTTACATACTGATTCTAGGCAGCGCTAGTTGTTGCACTATATTTGAGAGTTCTGGCATCTTAGCTGAGAATGGGAAAGAAGTGAAAAAGGTGACTCTCGTAGGGAAAATGACAACCTCTGTCCCCCAGGATCCACATGCCTCACAAGTCTCCAGGTAAATCAGCAGTCTTTGGGTAGCACATTGTCTTTTAAAAGAGCAAAAATCTACTTTCCCTGATGGTGGAAAGAATACCTGGCGAAACTCGACAGCACCAGGGAACACACAGAAGAAGTCCACAAGGAGGAGGAGGGAGCTGACATCCCGCACAGAGATAATAACAGGAAAGAGTGAGTCCTACGCATTTGGAATGCTGGAGGCACACATGTCCACGGACATGAGCCCCCATGTCTGTCCCATGGCTTGTTTATAAAACTTCATACATCCGTTAATTTATTTTGTCTCAGTTTGTTTCCACTGGGCTTCTGTCCCTGAAAACCAAACTACTTCAGAGTAATAAAGCTACCTACAAAAAAATGTCACAGCTATAGTTCAGATTCTAACTCAAAGGACAGGAGACAAGAGAAAAATTCTGTTCAAGAAGAATACATAGAGTAGAGAGAGAAAGAGATTCTATGGATAGACAGGAGACAGCCTGGGACAGAGATCAGATGGCAAAAGAACAGAGATCTAAAAGGTATGTTACTGATAGAGGGAAACTTTTTTGAAATGAAAATAGGCTCCAGAAAGTGTCATCTTATACCAGGGGACAGATGCTACAGAAAATGTCTGAGCTTAATCAGTCTTGGGCAACTAAAGGCACAGCAAGGCCTTGGGCTCCTCCAAGGAATCTCTGCACTGCAAATGGGAAGTTGAGTTGCCAGAGTACTTCGTGATCACAATTTGAACAGTGGAGCTCTTTTATTCTAATAAAATATTATCTTGAAGGCAAATACACAATAAAGAACAAAATGGTGAATTAGTTAGTGGAACAACACAAACCTGTATTGCTTGACCCCCAAATGCTTCGCTGCTTGAGAAACCCTGAAGCCCACCTCACCCCCCCCCCACTCCTGACCCATTTGGATCTTGCAAAGCACAAAGTAAAAATCACTGCCCAGGAGCAGACTTTCACACAGCCTCCTCCACGCACACTACACCGGGATTAAACACAGCCCAGTACTACTTAGAAGATTCTGTGCTCATAGACAGCACAGAATTGAGGTATGGATCCTTCCCACGCACAGAGGGAAAACAACCCACATGTTAACTTGCTCCTCAGCTCCTCCATATTCATCCCTACTAAACATGTGGTCCTAGCAATCACACTAGTGTTTTCCCTCATCATATCCCACATAGCAGTTTCCTCAGAAATTTCCATGGATATTTAATGCCTGCATCTTGTAGTCTCTTCAAAAGGACAAAGAAGTCCAGTCAAGGCCAAAAGACTGCTTTTTTCCTAAGAAATTGTCAGCCAAATTTCTCAGGGAGGAACTGGAAACGAAATGAGAGACATTGATAAATTTCCCTGCTGAACAATCAATAAAAGCCCCACCATCCTGCTCAGACTCCCACTGTGGAAGCAAGAGCCATAATTACATTGTCAAAAAATTCAAGTTGCCCCAGCTGATGGTGGCCCCCTTGGAAAGCGACAAATGATTGACACCCAGTTCACATCAACAAAGCCAATTGGCAGACGGGGTGGCCGAGGAAAAAGGCAAGGGTGAAATTTCCTTATTGATTTCATCTGCCCAAACCCCAGACCTCCTTAGGAGAAATCCAGAGACGCTTTGGTCACATTAACATGTCAAAGTAAGCTGGTGACAGGACATACTAACCAATCTGAACTCCACCTGAGGTTTACCACACACCCCACTGGGATTCACCACCAAAGAAAGTATGGGGGTTAGGGGGGGAGGTCTGAGCCTGTGTGCAGGTGTGCGTGCGCAGGTGTGCAGGTGTGCGTGCGCAGGTGTGCATGTGCAGGTGTACGTGTGAGGTGTGCGTGTGCACATGAGTACATGAATGTATGAGTTTTTCTCTAATAAAAGAAAGACATAAACCCGCTTTCAAGTCCAGCTTTCCTGGAATTGACAGCAGAGCAACAAATCTTGTCTGCTGTTTGCTAAGTACCTTTTGTTATTTGTTTTGTTTTTGTATGTATTTAGGGAAGGGTCAACAAGGTGTTCAGAGTCTCACTACTAGATCAGATCCGACTCATAGCGATCTGCCTGTTTACAGCCTCCCAAGAGTCGAGATTACAGGCACATGCCACCACACCCAGTCTCAATTGCAGTCTCCGAGCCCCAGGTGTGGGGGCCGGCATGGCAGGATCTTAGTGCTTTTAACTGATGATAAAATTCAGCTGGAGCAAAAGAGTTACAAGGGTGGTGCTGAAGAACAGGGAAGAAGGGAGGCTGGAGGACAGGATCACCGCCGACTCAGACCCACTTGGTGATTCTCCCCTTCCGAGGGGAGTGGCCTGCTTCTGACTACACTGGGGCCCAGCAGGTGGCTCCTAAGGAGTTGCTTGGAGCCATGCCCAGGAACAGAGGTCATCCTGTACTGGGAGCGCTGTGCCTTAGAGGCAGAGTCTCGGGGTATCCGCTGGCTGTGGGAACAGAACAGCAGGTGCCTGGGTGTGTTGCTGCCTGGTTGCCTCCAAGGCTAAATCCTCCCTCACACTGATGGAGAGAGACCGGTATGTGAAGTAACAGAAAAATCTTTAGGCCAAATGGAAAAAGCCTCTGCCCCTTCTTTACTCTCTTTAAAATGTCCTCACTGTAAGAAGAAAGAGGTTATTGGTGCTGGATACTTAATTGCTCTGGAAAAGAAGATCAAAATTGGAAGAACCACTGATAGCTGAGTCACCCTGTGCTAGAAATGGGGAAGCATATCCAGAGCCAGGAGTGCTAAGTAGTGATGGATTCGCTGGGTGCAGAGATTTTTTGCCCACGGTCATAGCTGATACTCAGCAGCACTGGACAGATTTGACTCCTCAGCTGGCGGCCACTGAAGCTAGCAGGCAAAGATCTAGTCACACAGGAAACGCTCACTCTCAGGCCCCCTGAGGCAGAATTGGGAGGTGAGACCCCAAAACCTAGATGCACAAGCTCTCCTCAGAAGAGCCCCTATGCAATAAAACATAGATCTCCACAGGCCAGTGCCTGGAGGACGAGTCAGCACTGGTCATTAGGGGCTTTGTGGTGCAGGCAGTGAATCAAGCTGCTCACAGCTGTGTGTATTTGACAGCTGCAGAAAATTAGTTTTTCTCTCAAGGCTTGGTGTCATCACACCCACCTTTGGCCCTGGGAAGAGGCCAGCAAATTTACGTAACGATTTTGAGCGTGATGCACCATCATGCCAGAGGGGAAAATCTGTTGGAGACCTCAGGTGCTGAATGAGGGCCAGCAGGGCAGGATTGATGAGCCACATGAGTGCCTGCAAGTTGCCGACAGATACCTCGGGAAGGGGTCCCTTGCACCCTCATGCTAAGCTGTCTCCTACATCACATCTTCTTCCTGTGACTTCAACTCTGCAGCACCACTCTCAGAGGAAAGAGCCTGGTGCTGCCTGCATTCCACGTGTGTCCTGCGGGTCACAAGAGATCCTTGCCCCTTCCATGTGAGAAAGGGCTTGGGGAATGGGTTAAACAGCTGTGCATGGCAGCTCTGAAAACTCAGAGGAGAATACAATGGGTATGAGAGAAAGAGGAAGGGAAAAGACAGCAAAGAAGGGGAAAGGCAGAGGGGAAGGAAGGGTAGAAGGATGCAAAGCAAAGGCAGCTGGCGCCCGCGCTTGGTATTTACTACCACAGCTGGAGCAGTAGCCTTTTCCAACAACCAAAATTCTCAACACATATTCAAGGCATCCACTGTGCTTTAATTGTCCCCTATTGCCTATAAACAATGGCACTAGAAATTTTCTTAAAGCAAAGGACAAGGTTTATGTAAAACACAGGCATATGGTAAGTAGACTTATGTGCTCTTTAATCTCTCATAACTTGAATGTGAGCATGAGAAGCTGCTGGTATGCAAAAGGCAGAGTAAAAAAGTTAGAACTGTTTTCACTCATCAGAGTTTCACTCTCTAGCAGAAGTTGTGCCATTAGCATTGTATAGGGCAGCGGATCTTGAATCTGAAGACTCGGGATTGTTTGCATGATCAAGAGCCTGGCTTAAAAGCCCAGGCTGTGCCCTTTCATGCTGCAGTGGTTTGTGTCCCCATGGGGTAAACAGCAGCACTGTGGTTTGGGGTCTTAAGTGAACCTCAGTCTGGACCACCACCGAGGACCATGGCCACTTAGGGGGGCACGGGACACGTAGTGGGTCCTGACCCACAGGAGCAGAGCACATCCAGCTGACCAAGGTAAGCAGACAGTACAGCTCTCAGCAAGGGAAACAAGAGAATCAACAGAGTAGGCTGTTGTTTCTGCCCCCAGTATTTCATGGGTATTTAAACCTTAAAACTTTCATCTCTGTTCTTTAGCTTAATACCTGAGAAAAAGATCTTGCTGCCTCTTATAATAAAATAAAAGAGTCCAGAGAGTATATTTGGGTAAACAATGACTGAGACCCACATTCTTTATAGCCAGAGCCTGAACAGAAAAAAAAAAAACACCAGCCTCCTTAGCGCACACCTACAACAATCACATGGGAGCAGGTGGTTTTATTTTGTCATGCTAATACAGAAAGGCCAATGTGGAAAACGTGGTGTCCCCCTCTGAGGCCCCACTGGAGCCCACACTTTTGATCTGCCTTGGCACACCCTATCCCACCAAAAGTAGGCAAGTACCCACTGAAATACGCATAACACTCATAACTTTTATATTTTCCAGCTGATGTTAACAATCACCTTGGAGCACAAAGGAATTTCCTGAAGCTTAAGGGCAAGAGGTCCATTTTGCAAGGGAGAATTCGGTGATCAGAAAGCAAATAAACAGGGGCAGAAACATAGGGCAGCCTCATCCCAGTTCTCTTCTAGCAAGCCCCAAACATCCCACCCATTGGCGTGAGGACTCTGAGTCCAGCTGGGATGCAGACTCTGGTTGCAGCGCAGTGATGGGGAAGCAGAGACTCGGCGAATGATAGGTGCAGTTGCCCTTGTTCGGTTCCTAATGCCAGAACAGCACCTAGAGGGATGCTTTCATGGCTGCTAAGCAGTTATATCAGCTTTTGCCAGGCTACACTGCAACTGCAGATGTAAATCGCACAGGTTGACCACAAAAAAATGTTTCAGCTCTTTACTCACAAGCCAGCCATCCGCAGCCCTGCCACACTCTGTCTTCACTCAGTTTCCCATGTTGAAGGCACCACCCTGACCAGGGACATGCTATTCTCAAGAGGAAGGAAGGAATGAACTGGCTGAAGTAGCACAACAACTTAAAAAGTCCACCGCCAGTGCAGTCCCTTCTGCTCACAGGCCAGCAAGTAACACAAGTTCTCAGGGGAGCCCACTTTCAGTGGGGTGGGGCAGCGCACCTACCACATAGAGAATAAGCGTCTGGCCACGGGCAGAGGCGAGCCTTTCACAGGAAGAGGAGTGAATAATTGGGGACCCTACGATGATCTGCCATAGGCACCATGATGACTTGATTTGTTAAGAAAATCACAGCATGCTCTAATTGACCTGTTGCCTGAGCAACTAATAGCCAGGTTTTTTAAATAGCCTTATCAACTGCCATTGCTCGGGTATTCACTAGACACAGCCCTGATTCATTTCCTCTGGTCAGACGCTCAACTCACCATGCATGGAAAGGGTTCCATTCCGCACAGCCAGGAACTTGACGCCATAGGGAAAGAAGGGAGCAGAGTGGGAGCTTCCGTAGAGTGTGATCTGCACTTTGCCTTGGAAGGGCTTGTCCTCCGATCCGATCCGGAGCTCTCCACCATCAGAAATCAGGATGGAGTGGGCCCGGAGCTCCACAGGCCCTGGCCCCACGAAGATCAGCTTGCCTCCTAATGGACAAAGACAACACAGTCGGTGTGTAGAAGATCATAGCCCTCAGTGTCAGCATCATGATAGCTCCAGTGTCTGAGGAAATCTCCTTCGTTTAGGCACTTCTTCCGGTGTTAGACTCACCTTATCTCGCACTCTTTTCTAGAAGCAAAATTGGACCTCCAGATGCCTAGGAAGAGGCCAGATGAGGCTGGATAATATTCACTGATGCTTGTTTGCAGTATTTTTGAGACAATAACCTACATGGCTAGCAACTTAGAACTGGTCAAACAATGACTAGGAAGGCTACTCAGTTCATCATTTAGCCCAAGACAAAAGCAGTTTATAAAATTAAGCTTAAAAGGACAGAAAAAAGAATATAAAAGATACGGATACAAGGAAATGTTTGCAAGCTATAAGAACCATGACAGTTTAAAAAAAAAAAAAAGCCCTAGAAAAGGAGGGCTCACATGGTGACACTGGCAACTTCTTGGCTGGCCGTCGCCCGGGCTTTTCTTTTAGCCATAACCTCTAACTTCCTGCAGGGCTCTTCCTTGATTGAGGTGGACAGCCAATTGAGAGAGCTCATCCCACCAGAGCCTGGCTCACACACTAGTGCTTCAAAAAGAACCCAGAACAAAGAGAAGGCAGGAGACACTGACCTGGCGGCGGTACCCAGTAACCCTGGAAGTTCCTGCTCCTCAGTACCCCGCCTACGCAACTCTCTCATCTCCAGTGCCCGGATTTCTGTTTATTTGTCTTTAATTTCCATTGATTCAATAAACTACACAATACTTTCTCAATAAACTTCCTATTTTCAAGAATAGCTTATTTCTGTCATTTACAACTGAATAACCTTTGCACATTCAGATTCCGTTCCACTCTAACATTCAATTTTTTTGTAACACGGGAATATAACTGTAATAAAAATATTTTATGTTGTAAGAGTAATTAAATGTTAAAAGAACACTTTCATCTTTATTATATCTTTGTTTAGAAGAATTTAGAGTATGTACCCATTTTCTCGCAGAAGCCCTGTACTCCGGCTGAACCGTGAAATCTGTCTCCCTCCCCTGATCGGTTAGCGGACACTCCGAGAATGAGTCTTCTAACCCATAACCAGTGCTCAGGCGGGTGATGGAGTGTTGGGAACTCCAGCGATCCTCTTTTCCAAGTTCTAGATTAGTCTTCAATTTCCCCATAGTAGCAGTCGAGGCCCCTACACCGGGGACCTGCTGAGCACTGTCCCTCCCCAAAATGTTCGCCAACCCATGCTGTATTCCTCTTCAGGACTCGGCCTTCCACCCGCCCACTCTGCCATGCTTTGCGTGGGTTTGTCCCTCAAAACTCCCATAGAAGCTCATTCCTTAAAGTCTTACAACCAAAACATTGTCAATCGTTTTAAGAAGGTAGAAACTTAATCCTATTACAGTGTTGAGAGACGGCCCTTCCAGGCTACACAATCAGGACAAGGAGACAGCAAGCAGAAGAGAATGTGCAGGGCCCCACCCGCCAAACACACGGGTCACCAAGCACGTGTTGGTGGGCCCGAAGGGCGCTCAGAGGCCTGTACCATGCTGCTTGTACTTCCAACCCCTAGAACTGTGAGGCCAACCTCATAGTTTATAAAGTTGATTAAAACCTGTTCCAAGAACATGGACCTGCCTGTTTTTAAACATCCCAAAAACCTGTATCATGCTCTTCCTCTGTGTAGAATGCTCTTGTATCAGATAGCCATGGGTCTCACTCCCCCTTATCCCTACCCATATGCAAACACCTCACTGAGAGCTTCCCTCTCCCATGTATGTACAGAGCATTTCCTAGCCTCTTACCAATCACATCTCTCTATGACACTTGCCCACAGACACATTCCATGGGTACATGTTTAATTTCAGCTCTTGTCTACAATGCATACTCAGTGAACAACAATTTTCTCTCTTCTAAATTCCTTGCATCTCGAACAACAACTGGTAGTAACTGGTAAGTGAATTAATACCTATATCTTTTAGAGAATGTGATGTATCTGAATTTCCTTATATACATACACAAACATAGACTGTCCCTCTGATTTTCTCAAAAAGCTATTATTAATCTAAAAAGCCACACATTTTCTCAATAAACTAAAGGTGAGAAAAGGATTACAGTAAATAATATTTTTCAGTGGCTCAAAAGGTAGATTCCACTGTGATGGGGGTGTCTTTGTGACAGTCCACTCCTCACCTGCTAAATTTAGCCGTAACTCTGATGTGCCACATCATTGGTTGGAACTGTTCTTGCTTTCCAAAACAACACCTGGAAGTGGTTATACACACATTGGGTGAAAGAAAGAAGAGATGTCTTGGGTAGTTTCCTTCATACTACAGAGAATGGAATCATAAATATCTGACCAAGAGTCCAATAAAAGCCTACTTCTTCCCTGACCTTCTGTTCTAAAATTTCTCCACAATGTTCCTCGACTTCTCACCAAACCTTCTAGTGTTCCTAAACCCCAAGCTACATGCCATCAGCAATAGTCACCCAATATTTACTGGATCAAAGGCGCTCGGGACTCCATTAAACCATAGTTATAATGACACACCCCATTTAGATATCTGCTTTTTCCCCTCTGTAAAATGTTCCTGGTAAGAGTTCCTTCCTCAGAGAATTGTGATGACACTAACTAAAACAGTGCTTATGGGATGCCAGCCTAGGGTGTGGTGCCCAGTGGAGATGCTGCAGTGGCTTCTGCTGCTGTCACGCTCAGCCTCAGTCACAGTTTCCTAGCTATCGTGGAAGGGTCAGTGCTATGCTTGCCACGTCACACTGGCATGACCAGGTCACCCTCCCACATCTCAGTGTTGCTGGTCCTGACTTTCTTTTAAACCACATCATTTAAATCATACACTAAGGCCATAATCAGGAAGCAAGCAAGTCTCCTCTAGCAACCTATAGGCTCAACACCACAGCAGTGACACTCTCCTCACCAGACACCAAAAACCCCTCCAAATTTCAACTTTACTCTGCCCTTCTTTTGCCACTGCCCCTAGAAATGTAATAGCAAAGTGACTCCCACTGTGGACAAAAAGACATGTGCTGCAGCCTGCATATTTGTGTTAACAAAGACTTTCACACATCGCCCATGGCACTTATGTCCTAACTAATGGCGTTCAGGTGATGGGCCATAGATTTGCATGGTGTCCCCACCCCAGGACCTCAAGATCTGCATCTCTAAGGATGCCATAAGATGTGCATTGGACATGCATAGCAAAAGGAGCCTTGGGTTTTCCTGTTACCAACTGTTATGGTTTGTGTCCAGTTGTTCCCCCAAAGCCTCATGGGGTGAGGACTTCTAGAGTTTGTGATTAAGTCATGATCCACTAGGATTATGTGTGATCCAACGCCAGGATTATGGGTATTAGTACTGCTGGTATTATGGGTATGAGTACTACACCCCACCCTGGGGCAGAGAGCTTGAATGTAATATAAGAGAGAGATGGGCTTTCTTTAGTGATTGCTGTTTGTTGTTGCTGTTCTGCCACCATGAACTGTTGCTCTCTACCATGTGCCCCTCTGCCTTGGAGCCAGTTGAATATGGACTAAAACCTCCAGTAACTGTGAACTAAATAAACCTTTCCTTCATTTTTCATGTTGAGTATTTGCCCCAGCAACGAGAGAAGAGTAACTAAGATACCAACACTTAGAATTGAGATTAAATAAGATGGCAGGGAAAACCAGAGTGGGAACATAGGTGAGGCACTTCCCACGTGGTGGACTCTCAGGTACTCGTCTCAGATGACCTTGGGACCCAGCCCCAGAGGTCAGCACCATTCTGTATTTCACAGGGCAGAAGCAGAGCACAGAAGAGCTTATATACCTTCGTGTCTAAGAATGGCCAACCCAGGCTGTGGAACCCAGGCCAACTAACTGAAGGCTCACATTTTATTCATTTCGACAACCCCTTCCTGGTAGCTTTCTTGTTAATTAGGGCTGTTTTCATAGTTACATCTAAGGAAAAACATGTGTCAACCTCAGTAAGTTTGCCTATGGCTTGTTTATATGCGGTTTATTTTAATTGCGTTAATGGAGACATACCTCACCTCATTCCAGAAAGGATTTGAAGCAGATTACAAGGATTAGAGTATAAATACATAAACCTGGGTTTTGGCCCTTGTACCATTAAGCAAAATATTAAATACACTGAGACAAATTGGTAAAACTTTGGACACACCACTTACTGACAGGAACAGCAATGCTGATGAAGGAAGAAAAGAAGTTTGACCCACGGAAAATGAATGATTTGTGCTGTCAAGGGAGCTATAAACAGGGCTGATTAATACAGTCATCATTAACCACTGCAAATATGCATCCTCCTTCACTCCATCAGTGGAAAATACACAGAGGCCGAGGTACAGTAAGATGACAATGAGGAATATGCTATTCTGTCCTAAAATAATTTTCTCTGATAATAAAAGTGAAAGACTGTAGAACTATTTGATCAATCTCTAGGGGAAGGCCACAGATATCTACCCTAACACTTTATTAGTTTAAAATAAATATACACAGGCTGCTTCACAGGACAGTTACTTAAATACAGGAGGACCATCCACAGGCTTTATTTTTCCACTTTCTAGAGCTCAGTCCCACTTCTGAAAGCTAAAATAAAGAGCAGGGATAAAATCAGCCTTTGGCTCTGACCCTTAAATCTCTTGTTATGAGTTTCATGAAAGCTAACTATATCCCACAAGTGACCCTGAGTAATTTTATAAAAATCAATCAACCATCATTATTGTTACTTCCCCTCTAAAATAAATAAATGAACATAACTTTTTACATGTAATCACTTCTTCCCATTAAACATCTCTTTCGTTTCTTTTCAAGGGAAGTAAAAGAGACTTTTAGCAGTTAGCCGGTGCTTGCCACGTCCATGAAGAGCTGCTTTTGGCTAACCCTCCAATTAACTGTGCTCTGTAATGACCACAAAATAATTTGTTATGTTTTTTTAAGAAAACAGACACAGAGTTCCAACTATTTTTCCTTTATAAGAAAAAAAATCAGAGCATATTTTACCATACAATAACACCCCTCAGAAGATCTGCCTGACAGTCTTGGCTCTTTCAATCTACTCCTCTGAATCCTTCCTAGTCTATCCTTAGCCCAACTTTTCTTCTCTTTTATTTCTTTCTCTTTTTTTTTTTTTTTTGAAGTTTTTCTGTATTTTCTTTTTTTAACATTTTATTCAAGAACAAATAGTAATGATGCAGTTTCAAAACTGACTAGTAGGACAGTTGCAATAATAAACACATTGCGCATTTTTGTCTTAGTGGTTATTCATTATACAAGATGAAGACATGATATCCTGTCCACAAACACTATTAGAATAAATCATTTTATTCATTGAATTAAGAGAATGTAGCTGTATATCTATCCTATTTTGAATATATAGATACAAAATGGTCATTCATTTGTATCCCCTTTTTTTGATTAGTTTGCCAGAGAAGGGTATTCCATTGTCATTTAAATATTGTAGGTGTGTGAATTCAGCAAAATATTTCAATATAGTCCAGCATTCCATAATAGTAGTGGGTTGTCATAGAACTGGCAATGTCAGAAATTGTTGACTTGAGCCTTCTATAGCTTAGTATATTAATATGGTTTTACTTTTATAACTTGTTTTTATACTTTTCTGCTGGATTGTTAAGACCAAGATAAAGTAAGACCTACATAACAAGAAATGTAACCTTTGTATCTGATAAGGTCAGTCAAGTATCCTCAGGATTTGTCCTGAAACCCTGTAACCAGTTTGTAGAGCCTTTGTCAGTGTCAGCCATGTGGATGGGTCATGGCCATTGCTTGGACAATTTTCTTTCTTTGAAAGCCTGAGACAAAGTTTTCTCTCCATGTGACTCTCCTTAGGCACACTCTACATCATCAACCACATTCCTCTGTGGCCCCATAATCTCCTTGATCAGAAAATTTGGGACACAACTGAGTTACATGATGTTACAGTGTAGGTTCACCTATGTCCTGAGTCTTCACTAACCTTGAAAGGCTAGGGCCAAAATGTTGGCTGACCCTGAAGCCTTTCTTTTTCTCCAATTTTTGGTCTGCAAATTTAGGTTGTTAACCCTCCATAAAAGAAGCTTATTATTATTCTACAATGTGTGCAGTTTAACCTCACTATCTGTCTGAATATCAAACATCTTAGGCATAA
>PVKA01010223.1:0-24503 GCA_004027165.1 Ctenomys sociabilis
GAGCCATCTCCCCAGCCCCCCAGTCTCCTCCCTACTGATACCCACATTTGTATCCAGGGCCTCGCCCCATCCTCTCAACTCCTGAAGTGTGTATTCATATGACTTCCACACTTCTAACAACAGTTATTTAACTATACCTCAAACCACTCATCCACAACTGAACTGATGTTTATTTCTGTCCTTAGACCTGTCCTTCCCAGTCTCTCAATTCTATAAACCACAACTCTACCTTTTCAGGCCAAAATCCTCAGAATCACTTTGAGGCCTCTCACTTCTTTAACACTATAAATTCCAGATCTGAAAAACCTATCGGCTCCACCTTCAAAGCGTTTCCATGTTCACCTTCACACAACCAGCCTGCCCCGTTATCAGCCTTTCTCTCTGGACAGCTGGCTGGTCCTTTCCTTCCCAGACTACAAATGACAGAACATCCAGAGTGGCAGTTGAGAAGATCCAATCAGGTCTCTGTCCAAACCCACCGCTGCGTTCCACCTCACATAGAACAGAAAGAAGCCAGTGCCTCCAGAATGACCCATGAGCCCCACCCCACCCGCTGGCTCCTGGAGCCTGTCTTCTGTGGCATTCCCTCCATTCCTTCTGTTCTAGACACAGTGGCTCCTACATGGTCCTGCAGCCACGCTGCCTGGGCTCTGGCCTTGGGGCCTTGCACCACTACTCTGTCCCTCTAAAATGTACTTTCTAGACATCCGCCTGACACTTTCATCTCATCAATGACATCTTTCCAGATCATATCTATGAAAGGATACACTCCTACCTCCTCCCAAGAAGAGGATAAACTTCCAAAGGCCAGAGGATGTGCCCTTCTCTGATGTATTCTCTAGGCCTGGCACAAAGCCTGGTGCATACTAGGTACCTGATAAGTGCTTGCTGAGTGAACAGATGAGGCAAATCCTAACAAATATTCATGTTCTTACCAGGAAAAAGGTACATGGTTTGACAATAAGCCCGACCTTTAATAAAGGAGCCAGTCAAGTGTCAGCATTTCAAAGTGGCATCTGTGAACTTCAGGGGCCTTTTAAATCCCAAAACTCTACGGGAGATTACTTAAAAAGGAAAGTGGATATAAAGTAAGTAGTTGCTTTTCCAGGGAAATATCCATGACCCTGACAACAAATGCTCAAAACCAGTGGTTCTGCAAACGGCAGGGCACAGACACTATGTGAAGCAGGCGTCCATGCCCGACCCCAGAGAGCGTCTCAGATGCCTGAGGACAGGGGATTTGTATTTTTAATGTGGATCCCAGTGCTCTGACGCATTTGAGGAAACATGCACTAGGGCTGTGCTGTCCAAAGTAGGACAACCCTGAGCTACAAGGCTATTGAAATTTTAATTCAGATTAGAAGCTTACTTTTTCAGGCACCAGAGTCACAATTCAAGGGTTCAACAGTTACCACTAGATTGGCAGCTCCCCCTGTGGATGGGGCAGGGTTAGAACATTTCCAGCCATACCTTCAGTTCATTCACGAAGTTCCCCCTAGAGGGTATTTTTCTCCAAAATAATCCTGTGGATCACACCCAGGGCCTAGCACACTCAAGAGCCTGGGGTCAGCCAGGCAAAGTGGCACACAGACTGCAAATTCGAGTCTAGCCCGGGCAAATTAGTAAGGCCATGTCATCAAAATAAAACTGGGAGCCTGGGAATGGAGGCCAGTGCGAAGTCCCTGGGTTCAGTCTCCAGGACCAGAGAAGAGGGGGAAGCACACAGGCGTTAATAGCATTCTACATCCTCAAGTTAGGCTGGGGACACCTAGCTAGATGGTTAAATTACCTTGCTAGAATTCTAATTCTCCCTTTTCACTACAGAGATGTTTTCTTCCCTTGAAAAGAATGAAGTCCTATTGGCACAGTGGTATATGCTAGTAATTCCAGTGGAGGCAGAAAAATGGCAGGTTAAAGTCCAGCCCAGCCAGAATAAAAAAAAAAAGCCTTTAAAAAGCAGGCTGGGGTATAGCTCAGTACAAAGGCCCTGAGATCAATTTCCAGTACTTGGGGAGAAAAGGAAGACCGTACCCTGGCTGGCAAACAGCTGGAAGTGTAGGAATCGGAAGGAGGAGGTTGGGGAGTGGGGTAGAAGGGTGGGAGACACCTGTTGCCCCTGGTCCTCTCCCAAACTCTGGGGCTGCAGCCCCAGGCCGCCGTCTCCACACTGGCTTGGCTGGCACACCCTCCACGCTGAGGCGTCTTACGAACTGCCTTTTCCTGTGCCCTGCACCAAGGTCCATAGTGACTGGGGTGAGCAGGAGGCAAACTTGCAGATGGCTTTAGATTCTTTTAAAAAAATTTTTAAAGAAGTATTTTATTTAATTGTTTGTTTGTTTGGTACAGGGTCCCCTGCACAGCTTGGACTTGTGGTGGTCCTGCTGTCTCAGCCTCTCCACAGCACTGGCATTACAGGCATGCACTACCATGCCTGGTTTCAGTGGCTGGCACAGCAGGCCCAGGGTTCTGGGGCCAGCATAGCATGCTGTACTGGGGATTGAACCCGGGTCCTTTCGCTTGCTAGGCAGACACTTATACAGCTGGGCTATCTCCCCAGTCCTGTGCATTCATTTTTCTCTAAATTGTTCTCTCAGTGCTGTGCCCTTTGCTACCCTTCCGTGTACACTGGAATTTCGAGAATGCAGCAGATGCTGGCAGATGGCTCAGGGCAAGGGTGGACCCCTTTGGCACTGGAAAGAAAAGGATAGACAAGCAAAGGTCACACTGCAGGGGTAATCTGAGTGGATGGCCTGCAGGGGCCACAACTGTCCTGGCATATGACTTCTGCTGGTCTGGAGCCTGACACAATGTACCCAGTGTCATGAAGCCATGATCCCTGCGACCCCTGCCATCCTGATCCACCCACTCATGCACTTAACAAGCCCCTGCTGTGTGCCAGCCCTTGTAGGGACACCTTCCCTGTCCTCAAGAAGCTCACAGTGCAACGGCTAACATGTAATTTAATGATTATAGCTATTTTTTTAATGCAATATGACATGAATGCTAATAAAACACATAAAGAGTACCATCACTCTAGGAAAAGCTTTGCCTCAGGAAGGGGACAGGGACATCGCTGAGGCAGCAACATCTGAGAATCACACAGCTCATATCACCAAAAAGAAGTTGGGAGACAAGACACGGGCAAGGTCCAGTCTCAACACCCAAAACCTGGAATCTCAAGCTTTCATTTGAAAGCTTTTCTCTTCATTTTGTTAAACAGGAGGTAGATGAAAACTATTTCTCAAGAGCATTAATTCAAGAAACACCATGAAGAACTTACATTAACTTTAAAGGTCTGTACCAAGCCATCTAAAAATCGTATGCTGCAGATGACTTCAGACCGAGCTTTCTCTTTGGGTAATTCCGAGGTGCGTATGTTATTAATTCTTCCACCCAGCGCACGTAACCGGGAGTTCATAACTATTGTTGAATAACCTGTAAAATAAGATATACCTGTTAGTTCCTTTATAAGCCAATTACAGCTACCAAGAACGGGCCTCAGAGCCACCCAACCCCCTGTACACCTGTTGCTGTCAAAGAATGGCTGACGAATCCTGTGGTAATAACAACAAACCATGTTTCCACTTAAGTTTGACTTCTTAGAGGTAAAATTTACTGCTCAATTATAACGTTCCTAGAGTTATCTTTTTCTATTTTTTTGGTGCAGGGTCTCACTATGCATGCAGCCCACATTCATAGTGATCTTCCTGCTTTTTGCCTCCCATGTGCTGGGATTACAGGCGCGCGTCACCGCGCCCGGATTGCATCGCCGGCTCAGCGCACCCGAAGGCGGGGCCGGCGCGGCTGGGGGAACCAAGGATCAAACACTGGTCCCTGCGCTTACCTAAGCAAGCGCTTAGTCCGCTGAGCTATACCGCTGGCCCTAACGTTCCTAGAGTTACACAGCTTGCTTATTTGTCTGTCATTACTCCTCACATCTATACCTTCTTACTCTGATTTCCCTGGCTTTAAATTTTTTATTTACCTCTTACTACCTTGGTGTTTGTGTATTCCACCCCTCCAATTTTACAGAACTAAGCATGGCATAAATAGGATTTAAAACTTGAAAAGATTTGTTTATCAATTGGAGTGTATTAAAACTAATGACTTCTATTTATTAAACAATAACATTCAGAAGTGCAAAGAGCAGGTCACAGAGTGAGAGCAGGTTTGTACACTGATCTCCAAAGGCTGTAGAAAGTGTTCCTATGACTCAGAGAAACAAAAACAACCAGTAAATGAACACAGGTACTCCAAGATATTAGCTGGCAAAGAAGTGCAAAAGGAGACCACGCTCACTGCCACATACTGTGGAAAGAGCTGTGATTGGAGACCGCAGAAAAGGAAGGTGAGCGTGGTGGAGCTCCCACGCACCACTGGGCAGAACAAGCCAGTGCAAGTCCTTTGAGAGACCCAAGTTACATCGATGGAGCTATGCTCTGCGACTTGGGCACGGCTGTCCTACCCCTAGGCAGGTTTGCAACCAAAAAATGTACAGCTACTCGCAGAAGGGCACATATAAGAATTTTCATAACAGCCTCAAACTGGAAAAGTCATAAGTGGCCATCACCGGTAGATGGCTAAGCTGGTACGTGCAGCACTGTACAACGAAGAACCTGGTGCGACAGCCAAAACCACGAAGTGATTTCTTCACTGTTATCATGAGCAAAAGAAGGCACACAAGAGATGGCCTAGTGCATAATTCCACTTGTATGGTTCAAAAAAACCAGGCAAAACTAATGGATGCTGACACAGGACTGGGATATCGGTTGCCTCTGGGTGTACGTAAGTGGGGCAGAGATCTGGGATATTTTCAACATCACAGGTCTTGGTGTAGGTGCTAATCACACTTCCGTCCTTGCCCAGGCACTGCATTCATGTTTTATGTATTTTCAGTTGGCCATGCCTTGAATATGGTTTGTTTCCTCCAAAGTCTACTATGATGAAGGCCTGGAACCCAGCCTGGCACTGTGGGAGTAGTGGGAGCCTGTGGGGGGCTGGGCCTAACAGGAGTTCCCAGGTCGCTGGAAGCTTGAGGTGTTTATCCCTTTGGTAGCTCTTGCCAGAGGCTGTTACAAAAACAACAAGCCCCAGCCTGCCCCAACTCTATCCTTCTGCTCCTAGCACACTGAGATCCAAACACTGCCTCCTCCTGGGGGGGGTTCCCACACTGTCACCCACCATGCTGTGACGAACCAGGTCAACCTCCAAAGTGAAATAAAGCTCTTCGCTCCACAGGTTGCGTCAGGCATTTCATGCGATGAAAAGCTTGACTAATACAATGTTGGATTTCAGCAACAAGTTTACTTTAAAAGATAAACCAGGATCCTTACATGGACAAAGAGGGAATTAGCGGGCAGCTTAAACATCTGACCCTGGTGTTTGGAATCAGGAAGGAATCGGACGAGACACCCAACTGGTGAGTGGTAGACTCAAAAGATGGAAAAGGTGTGAGCCGAGCATGCTGCCGTGCCACGCAGGGGGCGAGGGCCAGGCTCCAGATTGCTGCAAAAGACCTATAAAGCATTCGTTCCTACCAGTGTACAGAACGGAGATGTGTACGTGCGACCAGAGGGGGCGGAAGAGCTCAGGGCGAGCAGGCCTGAGAGCAAACAAGTCCTCTATAAACCTGTTCTGATGAGCTGCCCTTTGCCTACGCTGTTCCTTCCGGTGCGATGCCTTCTGCTCCTCTTTGTCTAACTCTGATCATCTGCTCAGCGCCACTCCCCGCGAATGGACGCCTTCCCACGTCTCCCGCAGCAGTCACACGCCTGTTATAAACCCTCTCCACAGCGCTCTTCGCTTCACATTTGGCACTTTGTCTAACAGCCGCCTCTCCCAGTAGACACCAACCTCCATGAGGGCAGGAATGAGGTTGGGTTCTGCTCATTGAATCTCTAACACCCATCTCTGGTGGGCAGTCAGAACACATCTGAATGAGCCAATAAATGAAAGGCACAGTGACTCAGAAAAATGAAGCCATGGCTTATAGTCTGGAGGAGCAGCAGTACAGCCTGAGGTATCAACTGGGTCTGGTAGGTGCAGCAGGAGAGAGGGCTGGGATGAGCATTCGGGGAGGGCGGCCCAAGCTGCCCAAGCATGCACATAGCCTCAGGGATCTCATCACAATGCAGACCACAGTGGGTTCCAGCAGGGCTGGGTGGGGCCAGGGCATCTGCAGCTGTCTCTCAGCAGATGTCCCAACTATTGATCCAGGGTTCACCATGGGACAATCAAGTCATAGATAACTGGAAAAGCAGCACCTAATGTCAGGGCAGGGCCAAGGATGAGGGTTTGTGAGTCATCAGCAAAGGGGATGACTCAGATCTAAAAGAGAAGAGGACAAAGTAGGGTGGAGGCCTGAGGCTTGAGCCCCAGAGAGCTCTAGACACAGACTGGGCACAAGGAAACACGATGAGTGCTGTGTGGCACATACATCGAGGAAGAAAGGGGTGCACCTCCATTCTTCTGTAAATAGGGATAGGAACTCTCAAATATTAATAAAGAAAATTCCTAAGACCTGCGGAGAAAAAAATCAACAATCATTTATAAAATTCCACCCACCCTACCACCTCCACCTTGCCCTTTTCAATAAAAATGTCATCAGGAAGCAGGGATGCGTTTTCTGAGTAATACAAAAAGTTATTACCAGACAACAAATGTGTTCCATAATGCTCTAACCCACATTGCATTTTAAATGTCAGTTTTGTTGCTTAGCTTTTGTCTAAGAATCCCGGGTAGGCAATTTTTTTTTTTTTTCAAAGGTACAATGGGATCATCACAAGTGTGGTTTTAGTAGGAGGCACACTCTAGAATCACCTGGGGAACTTTAGAAAAAATGATGCCTGTGCAGCCCCATACGCTACTTCTGCCGCTGCGACACAGCACAGCAGCTGACATTCCTTTTGGAAGGGGTTCCAAGGTAGAACCCATGCCTGGCAGTCAGGGCCTGGAGGAGTGAAGGGGCCTTCAGGGAACCCTGGGGTACTCTTTGCATGATGGAGCTTAACATATTCTCAGCAGAACACACAAGCCCTTCACAACAGGACTGCAGGAAAGAGCCGAGGCAGCCAGACTCACACGGGGACCTTGGACAGAAACAACAGCGACTTCCAGCAGAAGGCTGCAAGGCAAGTCTGTGCCAGTGGCCAGCATGGACCTGCAAACTGCTCCTCGCTGGAGCAGCCCCTCACATTTGTGCATGATGGGGGGCCAAGGCACCTAGGCATTAACCACAGCTAGTGATGCTGCCCAGTGAGCTCACAAAGCCCTCTGGCCAAATATGAGCCAGAAAGACAGGGTCACCCATCCTTGTCTCCATCTCAGATTGTTATATAAATGGCTTTGGACCTGAGGAACCTGAGAATACAATAAAATAGCACTTCATGAGTTCTACAGAAATGCTCTCCCTACATTTGTTCTTAAAGTAAACCTTATTAAGAATGGGGCCAGATGGATGTTGAACCACTACAGAATTGAGCCTTGCAGTGTTTTCAGATTGTCTCGAAACAGTATCTTAAACAATTTGGATAGGACAAAGGATGCTGCTGACTAATTGCCGTTTCCTGTACCACAGCAATCGGAGAACTCAGGGTTTCTATGGCTTCCTTTATAAGCCTCTTAATTCTAAACAAAGCCACAGCCCAAACAGGAGCACACTGGCCTCTCCCAGCACAAATGATCACAGCTGCAGGTGATGCCATTTACAACAGGCAAGCTAAGCCTATCCTTTGCATAGCTAAAAAAAAAAATTAAACAGTTACAGCTATATAATATTTTGCACATAGCAAAAGGGGGTCTGACTAGGAACACTCTTGAATCAAAGATCATACTTGGAAAACCCAGGAAGGAGTAACACCTTACTTTGCACCCTGAGGTGCAATAAATGCTCAAAGAGCTACAGATAGCACCTGCAAAGTGCCTGGCACAATGCAAGACATGTTTTATTTACACTAAGCTTCTGTTGCTACCAGGTGCTGACTGTAAATACCAGATTTTGTCGGGATAGTCTGATTTTAAATATCTTACAGATAGTGTATAAATGCTTTGTTTCTTAAGAACCATATTCACCTAAAGACAGCTAGCTAGCATTAAAAAGCAGGTACACACATACAATATACATCTGAGCTTCTTTACAGACTCAGAGGAGTCAGAAGCAAAACAAGTTACAGGAATTGTCACGCACCAGTGCCTCCCACTGCCCCAGGGCTGGAGGAGGGGGTCCCTGCTTTTTGCATGCTAAGGGCTGTCTCCCGACTGATGCCTAGGACTACTCTTTCACAAGCTAGGGAGCCTCATAAGAAAGAGCAGCGCCTGCCAGCCTGACTCCCTCTGGATCATTTTAAAAGGAAGTGTAAATTATGCCATGCTCTTGCTTTTAAAAATGAGGATCTCAGACCTCAAATTCAGGAATGCGAGTTTCAGCTCAAAAGGAGGAGGAAGAGGTGGAGGCAGAGTAGGAGGAGGAGGAGGAGGAGGGAGAGAGGAAAGTGGGGGAGAGGAAGAACAAAAGGAGGAAGACAGAGGAAGGAGGAGGAGGAAAAAGGGGGTGGAGGTGGAAAGAGGAGGATGAGGAAAAGCAGCAGGGGAGGGAGGGGAGGAGGAGAGGGGCAGGAAAAGGGAGGATGAGAGGGGAGGGGGAGGGGCGGACTCTTGAATTACAAACCCCTAATCTAGGAGTCACCTGTATCAATGAACCTTTGTGTGGCTGCAGCGGGAACCAACCAGAGCGCCACAGCATTCAGGCCGACCTAGACCAATGCTACCACCTAGTGGCAAGCAGAGGGAGACACTCTGCCTCTGGCCCTGTGAGGTCTGCTCTTCTTGCTTATCATTCATAGTTCAGCTCATTCATTTCCGGAATCAGTTTTCCAGTACGTAAGTCTTTCTTGGTAATCCAATTTCCTTTCCCTAGCTCTTCTACCCCAGTGGACTCAGAAAAGTTCTTTCTTCCTCCTTTTTCTTTTCTATTTATGAGCTCCAACAGATGACAGATCTGCCGGAGAGGGACACTTCTAGCACAGAAAAGAACACACACCATCAGCCATGTGAGACAGTGACTCACCACATCAACTGCAATTCTCATCAGATCCCAGTACTTAATGCACTGAGCATTAAATGTTTTACTGAGCTGCTAAGACAGTATTAGCATTGCTTTCTTTTCCTTTTTGCTGTACACAGACAGAAGCTGGGTGGCATTTTGTATTATCCAAGTCTTCAGGAGGACAAACAGAGCCCTAACAGTCACCATCATCGCTGACTCACTATTGTGTGCCACTCGGGCTGGCCTGGTGCATGCACGTCAGTTTTCCTCAGTAAACTACAATCATTTCCCAGGGTTCGAGTCGCACAGCTTAGGAGCAGCTCCACCACCCACCCAGTGTAGGAGAAACACTGCATAAATGACCACTGGTGAAGTAACAGGTTTTCTGTCCCGAGTACCAGCACGGGGATTAGCACCGCTGTCAAAATAGGAAAGAAGCCAGCTAGTTCCAAAGGGGCACCATCATTTGCTATTAGGTGATCAGATAGCCTTTTCACTCAAAAGCAGCTGACATCATTCACTGGCAATTCCTAAAGGTTCTCGGAAGATCAAAGTTGCAGAAAGCAGCTGTAGTACCTGCACAGAGCACATCTGTCCTCAGACACGGATAGAACAGTTCATCAGCACTTTCTTTAAAAGGAGCAATGAAAGACAAAGGGATGTGTGCATTTTTTGTGAATTATTAGACTTTGAAATTTAGCTCAACTAAGTGAAAGTCAGTGATTCTCATTATCATTCGTAAAATGCCCATATCTTAGAAAACGTTTCCTTATATCACACATCCCACTAATTTTAAACTACATGCAACTGATAAGCAACCCACCAGCTAGCTGCTTCAGTGAGCTGCATCTTTTCCCTGAGAGCGCTACACAATTTTCCTAAATTAACACTAATTTTCTCTTGCCATTTTTCTCTTGCCTTTTAAAATTTCCTTCATAGAAAACAACAACATAACACAAAGGCAAATATGCTAACCTTTTTAAAATTACCTTTTACTATAAACAATCATTACAGAATACCAAATGATAATTAGAAAACCACATCTATGTATCACCCAAGGCATTTTAATATTGCTACCTTAACGCTGAAGCCAATAAAGTAATTTATTCTGAGCCTAGATACCAAAAAAATTAATTTTCAACTAACATTTTAAAAAACTTAAGGCCTGCTGCTGAATATGATAATTACGGTGGACAAAGCAATTAATTACTGGTATAAAAACTTGTTAAATGTGGGCCAGGGAGGGAGCTTGGTAGTCTAAGCATCTGCCTGGCAAGTGCAAAAACCCAAAGACCTGGTACCACATGCCATGCTACCCCCGGGCTGAGCCGGCCACTAAGACTAGGCATGGTGCCACACGCCTGTAATCCCAGTGCTGGGGAGGCTGAAAACAGGAGGATCACTACAAGTCCAAGCTGTGTAGTGAGACCCTGTACCAAAAAACAAAATTTAAATGTGGATATGCTTTTGTAGAACCATTTACTAACTTCTCTTCATTCAAAGTGAACTTAGGGAAATATTTTACAGAGACTTCACACAATGCTTTTCCACATGGGATAAAATACACGCATCATTTCTAACAACACAGCTCAACTTTCAACTTATCTTGGAGCCATCAACCCTAGTACTCCCCAAGAACAATCTTGGGATCAAATCATTTGTTTCACGAATCCTTTAATTTGTTCAGACAGTGGATATTGCAGGACAGCCCCTGGGATGGTGATGGAGTAATTTGCAGGATACACTGTATTCAATCTGAGGCCTGTAATTAGCACCCTTGTTCTCCTACAATTTCAAAATGTCAAATAGTTTTCTTATTATGGAGTCTGGGTTTATTTATAGGTTTTATTTATAGGTTGAGCACCATGACACTTGCAAAACTAACAAAATAAAAAAAGTTATACTTGATATGGGGAGGATAACAAGAAGTCGTTTTAAGCTCCCTGAAGGACAAGATAAAAAATGCGGGGCTGGGGCTTCAGGCAGTCTGGGGAAAGAGGTAATGTTGCTAAAAAGAGAAACCAGCTCCTGGAGGAGCCCGGGCAGACGCTAGCTAGCTAACTCCCTTCAACACGGGCTTCCTCCTTGGCCAGCAGAATCCACACTGAGCACCCTAAACCAGGCCACTTGGTTTTTGTTTGAAAAGGCCTGGTCTCCAGGCGTCACACAGAAAAGTAGCAGTGTGACAGGTTTCGGAATCCTGACAGCAGCTTGTTGGCACCCTCTGCCCCTTTCCTTCCAGGAGTGATCTCCTCCTAAAGCATAGTGTTGTTTCCATGACAGTTTTTATAAGTTTTTTTTTTTTTTTCCTTAAATTAAAAAAAGTCTTTTATTTATTTGTGTATTTGGCACAGGGTCTCACTATGCAGCTTGGATTTGCAGTGATCCTCTTGTCTCATCCTCCCCAGCGCTGGGATTACAGGCATGCGCCACCATGCTCAGTTTATGAGTTTATTTTTCTTTTTTCTTCGTAATGTTTCTGAAAATGTTACCAAGGCGTAGTGCTGCTGTAGTGTACACACTCCAATTTGACAGGGCTCGCCCCCCCTGGGGGTGGCTTCCCCCCACTCAGGCCCTGCAGCACACAGAAGTCACAGACAGATGACTGGGGAGCCTTTGCTGCTCTGTCCCATGTTGGTGCACCTAGAAACCTACAGGCCAGCAACCTGCTTGATAGGACAAACTGGCCAGATGCCAGCTCCGTGATGAGGGTTCCAACACTGCCATGCTGTGGAAAAGACCTTCTGGGACTCACCCATGAGCCAGCATTGTCCCCCAGCAGCCTCCAAGCTACTGCTGAACTGTTGCTTCAGATACAGACCTGGACCTGTAAATCTTGCTTGTAATTACTTTTAGCCTCCTTTCTTATTAGTTTGACAAAGGAGCTCTGGATCATTTATTCGTTTAGTATTCACTTACTTGGCACCTCAGCAGGCGAAGAAGTGAGGTGGTACAGGCAGAGGTACATGGAGTGTTTAGTTCTATGGAATATAAAGGTCAAAGGTACTAGAAGAACACTATGAAGGCTAGACTCTAACCTAATCTTCCCTATTAGTAGAGCTTCTGTGTGGCTGGTGGGGGTGGGGAGGACCGGGTCACTAAGGCTTTGTGGGAATCTTGTTGGGAAAGGGAAAGTGGGGGGGAATACTCCCGGGCAGCACAAAGGAGGAGACATGCACATATCTCACTTTTATTTATTTTTGAGGTATTTTTACTATGTAGCTAAGACCGGCCTCAAGTTCCCTTGTACCCACCGCTGACCTCAAACTTGAGGCAGTCCTCCTGCCTCAGCCTCTCAAGTGCTGGGACCACAGGCACCCGGCCCCACCTAGCAAGGAAATATACACATCTTAGGACCTCCGTGGAAAGGCATGTAGCAAGTGCACCTGAGGAACACCTGAGATTGTAAGGAAACCTCGGGAAAGGGAAGGTCAGGTTTTCCACACAGAGCAGAAGTGTGGACGTGGTATGAGCCACCAGCTTCCGAAGCAGGCAGCTGCAGCTGGAACCCCAGCTGAACCGCTTATGAGCAAAGGAGGGAGAGAGGGAGGGGGAGGGGGAGGGAGAGAGAGAGAAAGACTGCGTATGCTCTGAGACTCAGTTTCCTTATCTGTAAGAGAAAGGAGAGATTTCCTAGCTTTCCAAGGATGTTTTAAGCACTAGACCGAATGAGAATGCAAATTAGCAGCTATCATTAGACTATATATTTGTTGTGGCCTCAAAGGATCCTAGGATAGAGGATAAACAGATTTCTCTTCTGAAGAAGGAGCTTTTGAACAGGCAACACAAATAGTGGACAGCAGGGAGCTCTGCCTCACTGGAGACAATCAAGCAAAGCTGCTGAGACCCCTGCTGAGAAGGCTGCAGCAGGCAAACTGACAACTGCGGGAGGTGGGACAAATGCACCACCTTCCTGGACGGAGGCGCTACCACCGCCTCTGATTCAGAGGTACCAAGGTCTATTTCTGTGTGTGTAAACCACACCCAGACTCCACACTACGAAATCAGATTTCCTATCCGGGTTCCTCACGGGAAATAAAACTACATGCATACATCCTTCTTGGAAAACCCTAAAAGGGCCCATCAGAGCAAAAAACAGGAGTAGAAAATGCAAAGAGACAAAAAGCAACATATACAGCTCAAAAGGGGCGATGGAAGATGTTCAACCTTTAACAGATTCTACTTAAAATTAACCAACCATCCTCTTTTTCTTTTCTCTCTGAATGGGCCCACCAGGCTCCAAACAGACTGGAAAACAGGATGGAATAAATGTACTCTACATGGACAGGAGTCAAGTCTCACAAACTTTACAAAAATACTGTGTTAATATTTGCCCTCAGGAACACACACCCACTTGGGTGTCAGTCCATATTTCTATCTCAGGCTCCACCCTATCCCCTTTACAGCCAATACCAGCAGAAGACTGCAGAAAAGAAAATAGCTAGTCACTTGGAAAGGCTCAAGATGTGCTAATTGCAGCCAAGGGGCTGGAATCTTACAAGCGGACCATCCCGGCCGGCCGCTGCTCCTGCCAACTGATCTGCAGTCATCCCGAGAAGCCTAATCTTCCCTATTAGTAGAGCCCTTGCCATAGTTTTATCAAGGAAACACAGAAAAATACTCCCGCGGCTACAACCATGCCTCTATACCACCACCCAACGAGGACACCCGTTCATTTATTTCTCATTTGCTGGGAAGCTGCCGGGCTGCTGCCCTCCAGCTGGCTTTCCCACCTCAGAGCCCACAAAGGCTCTCCAAGTCCTGTCTGGAAGGTTTCAATCCAGCAGGCCACCTCGGGTTACACTGGGAACACACCAGTCCTGCTGGGTGCCAGGGACTCTAGAAACTAAGACATATTTTTATACTGACTATTCAGATTTCCAGGGTTTTGTGCCTAATACAATATGTTTAAAAAAAAAAAAAATGGACAAAAACTACAAAAAAAAACGATAGCTTAGCAGATTAAAGTGTCTGTGCAGGGCTGAGGATTCAATCCTACCCCTAGGGTACAGAGAGACAGTCCCTGAGGCTGGGCGTGGTGGTACACACCTGTAATCCCAGGGCCTGGGAGGCAGAACACAGCAGGATCACTATGAGTCTGATCTGTGTAGTGAGATCCGGTACATGTTGTAGACCCTGACCTAAATACATTAAAAAAAAAAAAAAAAACAAAAACCTTACACAAGGCATGCTACCATGCCAAACAGAGTAACAGGAATAACTAAAATGTGCAAGTATATAAAATCATATTATATATAAAATAAATATATACGACAAAGGATAAAATATAGGAAAGAAATATGTAGCTGCTGCTAAAAATAATGAAACTGTAAACTCTTAAAAAAGCAGCCTTATTGCTGCTCCTGCTCCACCGACTTGGACTGAGGCTGTCCGTGATCCAGGGGATCAGACTACAGCGACCAACAAGACCCACGCACTGGCTGCACAGAAGCTGTCGACTTGGATCTCTGCCTGGAAGCTCTGGGCGGCCAGCGTCTCACTAGGCCAGGACTAATCAGAAGGCTGAAGAACAAGGTCAAAGCTGTGTTCTCCTACCTTTCTGCTACGACCCTGGATGGACAGACTTTCCAAGTCTTGGTTCCTGCAGCTGCAGACATTTCTGAGAAGCAGCAATGTCATGGCCAACACGGCGGGAACCTGGCCCACTAGAGACACCTACTGCTTTCCATCCATCTTTCTCCTGCTGTTCCCATCCCAGGACTTCTGGCCTGATGAGTGAGCCCCACGGGGCTTCCGAGTTTTCCAAATGCTTTCCCACGCCTCCCTCCTGACACCACTGATCTGGATGGGGCCTGCTGGCAGCGCTGCTGTGCCGGACTTGCAGACTGGTAGGTCAGCTTCAGAAGGAACCCTTAGGTCAGAGTCAAACTCCAGGGGCAAGACAATCCCCAGTGCGGTTCCTGGCATCACACCTCCCAAGTGAGTCTATGGACCCACACAACTAGGGGAAAGGTGAATTACACATGATTCACTGGCGGTAAAAACAGCCCCTCACTAATCACTACTCTTTGCAGTTCACTGATGACAGGTATATTCTTACCCTTTTGAGATAATAGTTATAAACACTCCCTGAGTCTCCCATGTAGGTAAATTTCCTCTTTCAAAGGAAATGATCCAGAAAACCTTCTTTCCCCCTAATTAATTCTGCAACATTAGAAACTTGAGTAATGACTTGGGTATTTATTACCGTATTACCTCCACTGTAAGATGACACAGCTGATTTAGCAGGTATTTCGGAAAGATTATTTTAAAGACACAGGTCTTCCAAAGTGCCCTTTGATTGTGCGGGTCATGGCAATTTCAGAAATGTTAAAATGTAAGTACCTTTGGGTACTTACATTTGGGAATTGAGAAAATCTTGAGTAAGTGACTTCCTCTCACTTTTGCCAAAGGGCTGGAGTGCATCACCTGCGGTCTAACGGCCCTTCTAGCCTGACCAGCAGTGATCCCGGGTTAATCATTAGTAGCCTGAGAGCAGGAGGGGCCCTGTTTCCTGAAGCCAGGCCCTGGGTTTGACCTTGGGATCTTCCTACCCTGTGACCGGTGGTGCTTTTCTAGGGAGGTCCAGGGTACAGGGCTGGCATGGCACATATAGCCCCAGCCAGTGGGCCTCCAACGGTACCTACCCCCAGGATCCCAACCGGATCAGGCCCACTTCTAGCCCCTAGGAAGCCTGGCTTCCCAATGAACTTGGGCTCAACCAGCCACTTGCTGGCTCTCTTTTCAAGTACACCTGAGGGATTTTATTTTTGTTCGTTCATTTGGACACAGGGTCTCACTATTGGTGTAAGTAGGCCTTGTATACACTACGTATCCCGGTCTGGTCTCCAGCTTGTGGTTATCTTGCCTCAGCCTCCTGGGTGCTGGGATTACAGGTGTACACGGGATTTTTTTTTTAACGTATTTGGTATAGGGTTTCACTATACAGCTTGGACTCCTAGTGATCCTCCTGTTTTCAGCATCCCCAGTGCTGTGATGACAGGGGTGTATCACCACACCATCTCACAGGATGGTTTTTAAATTGATGATCTGACAAAGACAGTTATGGGGGTGGGAGGGTAACCTGGTGAGATAGCTCAGCGGTGTAAAGCACCTGTGTAAGCAAGCTTAGGCAAAGTGCAGGGATGGTGGTTCGATCCATGGCACCACGTGCCATGCCAGCCCCACCCCCAGGGCAGGTAGAGCGGGCCAGAGTCTGGGCACATTGGTGCATGCCTATAATCCCAGGGCTGGGGAGGCTGAAAGCAGGAGGATCACCACGAGTTGGAGCTGCACAGTGAGACCCTGTAACAACTAACTACATAGAAAAAAAAAAAAGATAGTCATGGGGTACAAGCAATTGATAAACTGAGGAACACCCTAGGTATGTCTGGGGCCCTGGAAGGATCCTCGGCAGCACCACAACATCGAAATTAGCAGTCAAGATGCTTGGGCAAGGGCCATCGGGATAGCTCAGGGGACTAGCTCCTGCGTAGGCAAGCACAAGGACCGGGGCTCAATCCTGGCACCACATGCAGTGCCAGCTCCAGGCCTGAGGAGGCTAAAAAATTTTTTTAAAATATGCTTGGGCAGTGCAGAATCCACCTAGATGGTGATACAAAAGCAAGCAGGTTCTGAGCACTCTGGGGTTGGACCCTCGTGGGAACAGAGCAGCTCAGCAGGCCGGTGGCTGGCTGCAAAGGGTGTGCTTTGAGGTACTGATGGGTGTCTCGTTCAGGATGCATGGTCAGTAGCTGTGACGTCTATGCAATCACCTATCCTGCTCTTCTGTATTGTCACAATCCAACATTTGTCCTGATACTTTAAACACATCACTTTTTCCTTATGGTTTTTCAAGTATTTCAAGTTGGTGCATTGAACCCTGGCTGAGGGCTCAGATGACTTCTAATTAGAAGAGGTCAGATTTCAAAAGAACTCAACAGTAAACCCAGAGAAGGAAGCAGTAGCACGTGACCAAGGGCAGGCACAAAGAGCAGAGATGTGGGGACCAGGAGCCCTGCTCTAGGGTAGAGCCACCAAAGATGGGGGGGCCAGCAGAAATAGAAAGGGGCTCAGATATAAACAGCACGACAGACAAACAGGTCATTGATAACTCTGCCACAAGCATCTAAGTTTCTGATTTCTGTTTTTCTTAACAGAGGGGACAATCTTTTACCCTGGAAAGGATGGAATTGAGGCAATGGGAAGGAGTCCTCCGAGACTTCCCATGGTCTGTGACACTTGTCACCTGACTTTCTACTCCACTGTCACATGAGAAAAAACATGTTCAACACATGAGGTCACCCCTGCCCTGCATACCTCTGACAAAACCCAATAGCAGAGGGCGATCCAAACCGAGGGGCTCCTGGCAATGCCAGGCTCCTAGCACATATACCCACTTTGCTTTTTAATTGTTGTATTTTATTAAGCACACATAGTACATGTAGTACAAGAACTTTGCTGTTTTAACCATCTTATGGGTACAATTCTGTGGCATTGATTCCATTTACATATATCATTGGGCAACCACCACCACTATCTATTTGCAGAAAACTTTCATCACCCCAAACATAAACTCTGTACCCACTGAGCAGCCACTCCCAATGAGCCCTCCTCCAACCGCTGGCAACTTCTACCTTTTCTGTCTTTGTGTATTTGCCTTTTCTAGGCATCTCACAGAAGCAGTCATGAAATAGCCGTCCCTTTTGTGTCTGGCTTAGTGCTGTTGTAGTGCAGTGCCTACAAGGTTCTTGTATGTTTTAGCATGCATCCGAATTGTATTGCTTGTGGCTGTACAACATTCCACACATTGGTTGCAGGACATTTGGGTGAGTTTCACTTTCTGGCTGCTGTGAATGGTACTGCAATTAAAATCAATGTGCAGGAGTCTGTTTAATTGCGTGTGCTCAATTCTTTCAAATATATACCCGGGAGTAGAAATGCTAGGTCGCACATAGTTCCATGTCTAGCTTTGCAGGAGCTGCTAAACTTTCCTACAGAGACTGCACCACTTCGGATTTCCACCAGCAATATATGAGGTTTCCCATCTTCCCGCACTCTTAACATTTACAATTTTATTTTGTAAATTATAGCCATTCCGGTAGGTGTGACACGGTGTCACATTATGGCTTAGATTTATACATAAAGACTTACAACCTGCAGCGCCTTGACATGGGCTTACTGGCCATTTGTACATGTTCAAGAAATGTCCCTTCATGTTCTCTGTTCATTTTTAAGTTGTGCGCATCTCAATTTGGGTTGCTCAGATGTTAGGAATTCTTCAAATTCTGAACATTACATGTTTTACTGGCTCTGCGACTGGAGGTATCTTCTCCCCCATTCTATAGACTGCTTTTCACTTTCCTGATAACATCTTTTTCTGCAGCAACGTTTTAATTTTGATGAAGTCCATCCCCATACCGCAAAATAATAATAATAATTTTGATGAAGGCTAATTTTTCTCTTGCTCACTGTGCTTTTGGTGTCATCTTCAAGAATCTGCTGGTAAATCTGAGGGGATGAACACTTGTCCCTGTTTGTTCTGTAAATTTATGGTTTTAGCACTTATATGTAGGCTGCTGATCTGTTCTGTTTGTGCTCAGAGGCAGTGGGAGGCAGAGCTCCTGCCCCTGCACATGAAGGGTGACCTGGGTCTGTCGGGGACCAGCCGCATGACATAAGCAGGGGCCTGGTGCCAATGACCCAGCAGGTGACCAATAATTCATTGTGGGATAAACTGCACACAATGATTCATCATCATTGTGTGCTTTCTCTACCCTACTTCTTAGGACAACTGAAGACCACTCACAGCTGGCTGAGGTAAATTTGAAGGCTAAACATACCCAAGATTGAATACTTCGCCACGACAGCACTCATATTAGCTAAGCTAAACGGACACAAGATCAAACAAGCATCCCTCAGCGATGCCAGGACAGAGTGTCCCTGTACCAGAAAGCACCATGCGTTCTTCCCGGTCTCCTGGAAAAATAAACTGCTTGGCAGGAAGAGACAAGGGTTTCTCTGGGACCTGGCTTCAACTCCCGGGGCCTTACCCGGCAAACTGTCTCAGTGATCTCCTACATACAGAAGCAATAAAAATAAATGAGCTTAGTTCTATTGCTCCACATAGCAGGCGGGGCCCTCCAGTTCCCAAACTCCAAACAAGTGGATGCAGGTGGGCAGCACGAACCTGGGCCTTGGAGCTCCCTCCCTCACAAGGGCCCGCGTGATTGCTGGGCCCTGCTCCGGCCTGCACTCGTCACACCCCCGCCCCTGCACGTTCAGTCTGTTTGGCCACACCGCCCTGACTGTCCCCAGCCTTGCAGGCCTGTTCCCTCTGCCCCGTACACCTTCCTTCAGTTGTGTGCTGGCCTCTCTCTCACCCGCTTCCCTATTTTTCGCTTTGGCATTTACTGCCACCAGGCATGTTAACTCTTTGGTCTCATTCCACTCCCCGCAGCTGGACCCTGCACTATGAACATAAGCTCCATAAACGCCATCCCTCTGTAATGGCACACAGCACCCGGCACAGGACGTAATTCATCACACGGATACCTGCACAAAACAAGGAATGGCGTGTCGGCCTTCAGGGTGCTGGTAAGCACCAGAGGGAAGCCAGGCAGCTCGGCGCACCTGAGCAAGCACGCCCTCGGTCCTGTGGCTGCAGAAGTACTCGCACAGACTTCTGCACCCGCAGGTCGGCCGGGGCTCCTGGACTGGTTATCGAGTGTGGCCTAACCCTCCAAAACACAGGCAGCAGTTACTATGCTGACTGGGCCATAAAAAAATGAGTCTCTACCACAAGCACTTACTAAATGCTTGTGAAAAGTACGCAGCAAGGAATGACCATCAGCGAATGCAGGTAAGGCGTATGCCGGCCTTTGCAGCAGGCCGGGTAGGTGTTCTTGAAGCGCACCCCTGTAGCCTTGCTGGGGGCAGATGGACAAGAGTCAGTGCCACCAATTCCACTGCTGGGATACAATCAGACCAAAATGAAGTTTTATTTGCAATGGTTTTGTATCATACTGAAAATTAAAAACAACTAACTGCCACCCAAGTGAGCCACAGGAGAGCCATAGGAGTTCCAGGAAAATGTCACAATGAACAGAAGATTGGACTTTTAAAACTGGGGTTATAAAATCAAAATAGATGTGGTTTTTCTACAATGCACAAGAATGAGTTTAAAGAAAATGGAACTGGGAGAACTTTTTTTAAAAAAATGGAGGGCTGGGGAGATAGCTCAATAGAATAAGCACTTGCCTGGCAAGCTCAGGGTCCTGAGTTCAATCCCCGGTACCGCAAAAAAAAAAAAAAAAAAAAAAAAAAAAGGGATCACTAGGTACATTCTAGGTGCCCAGGGTTTAACTGTTTAACACTTCCTTCCCTGGCCCCTTCTCCTCCTCTCACTGTGCATCAGGGTTGAGCTGAAGTCCCCCCAACCCTTCAATGGAGGGATTTATGCACAGCTGCAGCCTCTGCTTCCCTAGGAGCACTCCTGGCTGGGCAGGCTGGGCCACCTCCTGAACCTCCCAGGCCCGCAACTATGGCGGACTGAGCCTCCCCGGGACTGTGTTTCCTCTTGGTGGACAGGCGACAGTGCACGTAGGTCCACCAGTCCCTGAGGGGTGAGGGTTATGGGCTAAGTGCACCCTAGAGGGCTGCACTGCAGCAGATGCACTGCTCCCACACTGCCTCCTGAAGAAGTGCCCAGACGCCCTGAGGCCCAGGGAGCTGGAGGAGAATTCCTGACCCTCTGCTGGCTGCAAACTAGGCCGCAGGGCTCTGCCCTCCAGACAGCAGAAGCAAAGCAGGCCTGCTCTTGGCTCTCAGCTCCACAGGATGGCTGCTTGTTTACAATTCACATTTGCCCGTGCAACTCCTGAGCACTTTCGGTTGCGGAGGGTGCTCCCTGATGCCTTCACCTGAGGCCCTGCAGACCCACTGACCCGAGCCTCGCAGGCTCTGTGCTGCGCTCTGCCACTTTAGGTCAGAGGAACTTATGAATCCTTCCTTTCCTCTCTCTTGGTCATACCTTGGACATTTACAGAGCCTGGGATCCTGGGCAGGTAAGGAGGCACCTCAGGCCCCAGGTCTCTGGGAACTTAAAGGCTCTCAGGGACAGAAACAACCGCCTTTCCATGCTGAGGCATTCCAGTGGTGTGCTACTGTCTGCCAGGGTGTGCTATTGTCCCAGTTGTGACCACAGCCTAACCTAGGACAGAAAGCCAGTTTTAAGGGCACTCTGACAGGGTGGATGCCCTGGAAGGACAACAGAGTATCAAGCAATAAGATCAAATCACTCCACGCTGAGCCACATGCTCTCGGGGGCTCCTACTCCTGCCCTCACTCTCCCATCATCACTCACAACATGGCTGCAGCTGAACCCCCTGGACTCCACACCAGGCCCACCTCACGGAGTGAGCCGAAGTCACTGGGTTTATAGCAGCCCTACCACATCAGGTTTTCAGCTCTCCGCAGTTTACAACCAGTAGTTAATCAGGCCAGGAAATACAAAGTGGAAAACTCCAGAAACAAACAATTTGTAAGTTTTGTGGTGCTGAAAATTGAAACAACTCAGGGCTTGCATATGCTAAGTAAGCACCATACCACTGTGCTGTACTCCTAACCCTCAGTCCTTAAATTCTAAATAACTTCTATTGTGTGTATGTTATAGTCCTATTTTATTATTGGTTGTTCATCTGTTATGATTTGGGTATAGATGTCTAACATCCTCAAAGCCTCACGTAGTCATGGGGCGGCCTTCTAGAGTTTGTGATTAATTCATGATCCAATGCTGGGATTATGGGTGTGAGTGCTGCTGGAATTATGGGTGTGGTGCTACATGGGCCCTGGAGCAGATAGCCTGAATGCAATATAAAAAGAGAAAGAGGTCTGCTCTGGGCCGGCAGCTGTTCTTCCCTTTCAGCTCTTGCTGTTTTTCATTTCTTCACCACCAGGAACTGCTGCCCTCTGCCATGGGGCGCTTTGCCTTGGAGCCAACTGATCATGGACTGAAATCTCCACAAACTGTGAGCTAAAAAACCTTTTCTTCCTTAATTTTGGATGTCAGGTATTTTGTCCCACCAAGAAGAGAAAAATAACCAAGACAATCTTTTTACTAGGCCTAACTTAAAAATTAAATTTTATCATATATCACACACACACACACAAGAAAAACACTATATACATAAAGTGTGGTCCAATATGCCTGTCCACACACCTCCCCACCATCAGTCGTGTTCTGTACCACTGTCACTTGAAGTCTGGTCTCTGCCCCACCAGCAGTGTCACTGAGCGCCTGCCAAGAGTATGGACCCTCAGGCTCCACACCAGACCCCAGCAGTGATGCGTCTCCTCTCATACGCACAGAGAAGAGGCTCTGCTTCCCACCAACTCCCACACCCCTCAGGTCTTTGGCTTCCTCCCGTTACCTCTTGCCATCTTCCAGAGCCTCTGATATCCACAGGATGACCCAACTGCACCCCTGAGTGGCCCCACACAGGCACACAGCACCACCACAGCCCACCAGGCAGCACGTGCAAACCACAGCTCTCCCCTCCTCTTTCACTGCTGGCTCCAGCTGCAGACCAATGGCACAGGTTGGGCAGTGGCTGACAAGCAGCACTGCTGAATAATTATCCATGCCACCGAGTCAGCGTGGAATGTGCACTCAACCTGGTGCAGAGTGCCAGCAGGGTTCCTGTGTGTGGAAGGGGAATTGAGACACAAGGGGGCGTACTCTGGGTCACCTGGTGAATGCGTGCAGGTCCAGAGAGGGCCTCGGTGCTGAGAGACAGCGCTGAACTGCACACCCAGCATAGCCAAGTCTACCAGGAAAAGCCCTGACCCTGGGAAAGAACTTTGGGGTGGAACAATCATCTGGCCAGGTCATAGAAAGAAGCAGGAGAGGCTAACAGGTGAAGAAGCCCTTCAGGGACAACTCAGAAGGATAGCGGGACAGCAAAGTTCCTGCAGCAGGCTGGTCAAGATCGTCAACAGCTTTCTCTGCCATCCATCCTGCCTCCTCATGTACAAACCTGATTCCTCACCTCTGGGAACTTGTTTCCAACCTCCCACCGGGCTAATGTAGTCATACTACAAAGGGTGTGGGGTTGCATATGTTTTCTACTTAACCTCACACAAGACCTGCCGAAGCTCAGCTCTAGGGACACCTCCACAACAGCAAATTCTCACCCTGTCAGTTTTACTGCATGAGATGGACCTGGTGTGCCCCTCACTGAGCCATGGTACCTCTTCCACCACTCAGCAGCACCTTACCTGGCCCAGCTCCCTGCCAAGCCCAGCGTTCCCAGCACAAACCACGTTCCCATACGCATCTCTTCCAGGGAGGACCAGACACTCCTCCTATCCCCAATAGTTTGAGAAGCATCTCTTCCCCCCTTGATGCGTCCAGTGGGACAGGGATGAATGCTGCGTGTTGGGGTGCACGCCTTTAGTCCTGGCTGTCTTGTAGACTGAGATGAGAAGATCATGAATTTGAGTCCAGCCTGGGCAACTTAGCCATTTAATGAGTCTGTGTCAAACAGAGACACAGATAGACAGACACAGAGACAGAAAGACACACATAGGCACAAAGAGATAGAAACAAACATATACAAATAGACGGACAGACAGACTGAGACAGCAGCTCACAAAAGGGAGTCTCTTTCAAGGAAATGGCTTTCCTGAGCCCCTCAATCTCATCCTTGCACTCTTAAAAAAACAGAAGAAAACAAAAGCCTTTCTTAGTCTCTGGAAATTCTTTCAGTAGCAAATAATTATGCAACAAAGAATCAGCCTTTAGGATTGAAAACATAATTTTATAAAAAGCAGAAAATGTTGAGGTGGACCCAGTTGTAACACTTATGATCCCAGCACTCAGGAGGTTGAGGCAGGTGGACTGTTGCGAGTTCAAGACCAGCCTAGGCTAACAGTGAGTCCAGGCCAGCCTGAACTATACAGAGAGACCCTGGCTGAAACAAAAGAAAACAATAACTCAAAACAAAAACAGGAAATGTTAAAATTAGAACACAAAACTTAAAATTCTTGTGCAATCAATATACTGGAAACAGGTGTGCAGCACTTCATGCAATGCATCTCTACCTGAGCCCTTCATGCAATGCATCTCTACCTGAGTCCTGCTGCTCTACCCGTGGCTCCCTGTGCACAGTATCAGCACCACCTAGGGATGCCTGGGTGTGGAGGGCACACCCAGCAGCTCTCCTTGAAAGAAGAGCGACTGTCTCCATTTTGACTGAGCCTGATCCTATTTCCTCATATTGTTATATACAGAGCTGGCTAGGACTTCTGTTTATCCTTCAATTGGCCTTAAGCAATGTGTATTGGTCTAGCTGAGGTGCTGGTGATAGTCTTTGAAGGTGGCATGCGTGTTTCCCTGGTAAGCCTGCAGCTCCTTAACGTGAGCCGGGTAGAGACAGGACGGTAGAGCTAATGCTCCGCG
>PVKA01010223.1:24603-65338 GCA_004027165.1 Ctenomys sociabilis
CAAAGCTGAAGCCCTAGACTTCCCAAAACATTAAATACTATATAATGCAGATTACTCTCTCTGCATATCCTCTCTGCATATGGCAGAGGTAAATGTAGGCCCCACACCTAGCTCAGCTCACAGTAGTCACCTACTTCCCACAATTCTCAGTCCTCAAGCCACTCCCTCACTGAATAAAAACCGGGTGAGGCCCTGGGTCACTCTCTTGGTTCCGGGAAGCCATCTTCGTGGCTGGACCTAGAGCCCCTTGACTCCCCAATGATTAAAAATATAATTTAGTGTCCTCATTTTCGCCGTGGGCTGCATGGAAAGTGGTAGATTGGAATCAACTTGATGGGATTCCAATAACATAATTTTGGGATTACAAATATTGGTTTCTTGGACTGAGACGAGGACCAGGAAGTGTCTCCTACACCTGGGTGCCTACTCTGGCCCACTGAATGTTCATCTCCATTTGAACCTGGAAGTTTGGGAAGCCCCAGCTCTGAGGAGAGGTCTGCAGGGCTGTGGAAAGCTGGGGACACGAGCCAGTTATACACAGCCTGCAGAGACTAGGTGACCCAGGTGCTTCGCAGGGGAGCAGTTTCTGGTGGCAGAGAAGGGGTGTGCCCTCACTGCTCCTGACAGTAAGCAAAGGAAGAGGCAAATGGGAAAAATATGCAAAATAACAGCTGAGGGGAATAGAAATCCTGGAGGAGGGGTTGCTGAGAGTATAGCCAGGATCTGCCCAGGGCTCCACGTGGGGACGGGGGAACAGAGAAGGGTGACCTTAGCGTTCCCAGGCTGGAAAGCCATCACTGATAGAGAGGATGTTGTTAAGAAAGAAGGTAATGAACTCTGCTCTGGACATGCAGAGGAGAACTTGGGAGCCCGGGGAGATGTTCAGAAGTGATGTACACAGGACCAGAGAAACCCAGAGATGACTAGGTGGATGGCACTGAGCTGGTGGCCTCTGACAATGGGGCTAGGTCAGTTCTCTCAGGAAGGCCTGCTGGATGGTAGGACACAAAGAAACTGACAGCACAGGATGAGCCAAAGCGGGATGGCCAGGAAGAACAACCTCATAGACACCCTGGCGTGAAGTGCGACTTTTCCTGAATGGCCACCCACACAGAGACCCAGGGTACTGAGTCTGAGAACTGGCCCCTGATCTTTAGTGAGCAGGCCTAGCCATCACATCAAACCACGTGTCAGTCAAGCAGAAGGCGGGGCTATCTGGTGACTGCTGACAGCAGATAAGACTAAGGCCAGTAGACAAGTGTCTTAACATTCCACCTAAAGTTTCAAGTTAACCAAAACTACCTCTTCCTGTGCACTCGAGCTTACGGAAGCATTCTGACAAGAACTAAAAGAGAAGCAACCCCAGTGTCCATTGAGGGGTAAAGGAAACATACTACATCAAGCAATGGATGTTAGTCAACCTTTCGCAGGAATTCCAACATATGCTACCACAATTCCAAGTGACTCAGACACAGAAGGACAAATTCGTAGAGACAGAAAGCAGCATGGTGCCTGCCAGCAGCAGGGAGGAGGCAGGAATGTGCAGTTGTCCTTTCATGGGTACACAGTCTCCATCTTCCAAGATGCAGAGTTCTGCAGAGGGACAGTGGCAGTGAGGGTCCAACAGCGTGAATGCACTTAACGCTATCAGGCCATACACCTAAAAATGATTAAATGATAAATTCTAAGCTATGCATATTTCACAAAACATGCTTCAATATCACTACACCTTGTTTTATAGTAAGAGGAATGCCAAAGAGCATTCCTTTTAATAAAAATATAGAGCCTCTCTGATATACTCACTTGGATGAGAGCTATAAACACACTCAGGATCTGGGGCCTGGAAATGCTTAAGACACAGGAACCAGCCCCTGCTCTGCTGCTGATGGTGTGGCCTCAAGTATGTTATAGTCCTTTCATGACCTCAGTTTCCCCACCCTTGATGAGCAGCAACAGGTAAGGGTTTGTCTAAGTCTCCTTCAGTTACAATGTGTAAAACTCTGCTGTAAAAACGTGACCTTGAACTAAATGCTTTTATATATTTGTGTGTGGAAAGGTGTATTTTAAAATAGCAAAATCTAACAGTATCATTAACTAGAAAGTTCTTCTATGTGCTTCAGGGCTAGTATTTTGCAGTTGAAGAATTGGAACACCTTTCATTAACTTGCTTTTCCATAAAAGCCACTGATGCCTAGAGTTATAAAAACACCCGCCCCCCTCCCCTTGGAGGGAGTCCACATGACAGGGCTAATTCCTAGAAAACAACTCTATTTCTTCACATTTTCATCCTGCCACACACTTCTTAACCCAAGAAGCCAAAGGGGTTTTTCTGGGCCAAAAAAGAGCCTGACAGCCTGCCCTGAGCCCAGAGCCACATGGTGCCCAGTACCTGCCCACCTGATTTAGCGAATCCAGACTTCAGGATAAATGGCTGCGGTGACTCTGTTACTAGCATCCTTGGAGGGAGTTTCATGCCTCGGCATCCAAAATCCTATCTGTACCTAATGCCCCTCCCCTTGGGCTTAGGTCCCTGATACCACACACTTTCCTGCCTCTGCCAAAGGCTGGTGACTGAGTCCTGATCTCAGAACTAGGGCTGTAAGGGGACTCGGAGCACCAGGGGAAAGAGGATAAAGACCTGGGGCCTCCTGCCCTACCCTACTTACACACCTTGGCTCTCACCTTCGATTCAGGCCCAGGCAGCTGGCTGCTTTCCCCCACGTGCACTTTCTACAGACCCATCCCTGCTCTCCCTCATGTAGCTTGGATGTGAAGCTCCAGTTTCTTCCAGTTTCTCTCTCACGCAGGAAAAAAAAAAAAACACACACACACACACACACACAGAGAGGTAAAGGCTAAAAAGAGGGTGGCACAGTGGGGGCAAGATGGGGAGGCGAATGTGTATATTACAACTAATGTAATAGAAACAACAGATTCTTTTTTTGGCGGATCCAGGGATAGAAATCAGGCCCTTGCGCTTGCCAGGGAAATGCTTTTCCACTGAGCCATCTCCTTGACCCCTTAAAGAATAAATTCTTAAGGTTATTTTAGGTTTTTTTTTCTGTCTCTTTGAAACAGGGTCTCACTATGCAGTTCAGGCTGTCACTGAACTCACTTTATATCCCACACTAGCCTTGGCCTCACAGCAATCCTCCTGCCTCAGCTTTCCTAGTGTTGGGATATTTTAGAATTTTTGAGGGTGTATTCTCCAAAAGAAGCAAGGAATAATGAGTAAGAGCATTATCACAAACTTAGTTCAAGAGCATAAAACTGAGAAGGAAAGTTCAAGAGTTACACTGAACTAATAGCTGCGTACTTAGCCAATGGACTTTGAAAGCTATCTATCAACCTGTCTGCCAACTCCTATGTTATTTTTAACATTAAAACTTAAAAAGTTCTTCAAGTCAAACTAAATACTTTCTGCCATCCCATCTCCAGCCAAACTCATATACATAAAAATTGGCAAATTTTATAGAAAGCTGACACAATTTTAGTGAGACATCCATTCAAAGACAGACAGACAGACAGAGACAGAGAGAGACTGGGGTTGTTCACCTGTGCACAGATGTTTCTGCATTTTTTTTTCAGTACCGGGAATTGAACTCAGGACCCTGCACTTGCCAGGCAGGTGTTTATTCTACAGATCTATCTCTCCAGCCCGTTTCTGCATTTTAAGGGAACTTATTAAGGGTTATAATCAGGGAAACTAATTGTATTAGTAATAAAATAAAAAAAGTTAAAAATAGAAAAAAAAAAAAAAAAGATGGGGAGGCGCACACGTGGGGGAGGATGGCCACTGAGGCATGGGGCCAAAGGCATGAAAACAGTTTTCCCAGGCGATGCCAAGGCCATTGACCAGTTTTATCTTCACACAGGTATAGGATTCCTAGCACTGGGGAGGTTTCCAGGCTGGTGCCCTGAGCACAGACCTCAGACCTCGGACCTCGACCTCAGAGCTACGCTCGCTCGGGTACGGGGACCATGTGTCCTCATCTGCCCCAGGCTCTCCCAGCTGAAGCCTGTCAATGAGACACAATTATTAAGTGCACCACCATTTGTTCTCAAAATATTCTGGCTTACATGATAAATTGTAACTGCCTTGTTCTTGGGCCCTACACCTGCAAAGTTAAAGGTGAATTAGAGAAGACTGCCTGGGGTTGGGAGAAGCATCTGGGGTGAGTCTCTGCTCTCATCAAATGTTCCATCTGCCTCACCACTTCTCTCCCAAGCCGGCAGTCGACACCTGCTCGTATACCTGCAGAGGCAGCAGGCTTCCGACCTTATGACTTCTTTTGGGGGGTACAAGTATTGTAAAAATAACAGGATTCAAGCCCATTTCCAGTATGATTCAAAAAAATAACACTTCCCAGCAAAGAAAAGGACAGAGGTGGGGGCAGCTAGAAATCCCACTGGCAATCTTCTCTGTCCACCTCTTTCTATTTCACTTTCGCCTCCTTCAACAAATATTTACTAAGTGTGTTTAAAGATCCAGGTACTGGAGACACAACAATGAGTGAAAACACCCCCAGAGTGAGGGCCCTGGGACAAAATGACTGACTGGTGAAGTCCAAACCCTGTGGAGGTCATGAAGGCCAAAACAAGGCTGAGGAACTGTTGTAATTCTAAAACTAGAGACTAAGAAGACAAGATAACTAAACACAATGCATGGTTATGGATTTCCTTTGCTGTATAAAAGGCACTACTGAGATAAATGGCAGGACCTATAGATTAGGTAATAGCATTTTAACAACATTAATTCTATGGCCTTAAAATTTGTACTGTCATTAAGAGATTGCCACTGCTTTTAGGAAATACTCTAAGGGAGTTAGAAAGCGCCTATCAATGATCCTTAAGTAGTTTGGTAAAAAGCATACACAGAGAAGGATAAAATAAACAAGACGTAATGGTAAGGTAGAAGAAATCTAAGTGAAGAGGATATGGAAGTTCTTTGTTCTGGTCTTGCAGTTTTCAGCAAGTCTGAACTAGGTCAAATAAAATGTTAAAAGAGAAGCTTAAAGTTAAGAAAGAGTCAGAGACAGGGACAGAGAAAGAGACAGAAAGTGAGAACAAGCGAGCAAGGGTGAGGGAACCAAGCAAGCCAAGCGTGAGGGAACCGGCTAGATCCTGCCTTTGGAGATCTTACAGGGTAGCTGTGGAGACAGGCACTAATACAAATAGTTACATTAATTAACCACGTAATTGCCACAAGGAGAAGCCCAATACAGGAGGGCACCCTGGCGGCACTGGCCCTTACAACACACAGTGCAACCCCGTGGAGGTCACCGCAGAGGAAGACAACTTCCTGGCAGGAACACAGCAAGGCTGGGTGGAGAAGCCTGCACCGGAAGCGCACCTGAGGGAGATCCCAAGGAGGTTCCTGCCAGTTTTACTGAAAGAGCAGCAGAGCAGAGAACAGACTGGAAGGGTGACAAGGCGTGGGGAGGCCTCACTGAGCATGGGGACAGCTGCCTCCAGAAGCATCATAAACATTCTGTTGCTGCTCTGGGACATTTTCACTTTCTACAAACACAACATAAACATTTAGCAGTGAGACCTGGGGAGGGAAAAAAGTAGGGGCAGGGCAGCCACTTTGCCTCTGCAGGCCCCTGTGCGAGTGTTCAGGGGCAGCTGACAGTGCTGGCTAGGGCCTCTCACCGAGCACCTCTGGGCCAGCTCCTCAGGCTGACTCATCTGAGGGCAGCAGGTGCGGAGGCCAGATTTCTACACCACATGGCCAAGGCAAGGGCCCCGCCCGTGCATGGCACCCAGCCAGGCAGGGTCCTTCTGTGACCCTAGATTCCACCAATTGGGCCTTCCAGCAATTATGACACCCAGAGTAGGCCATGATACAGCCCCTAAAGTGACCCAGCAGCCCAAAGTACTTGTCTGGGGGGCCAGGAGTCTAGCCTCAAAGGGAAGGGACCCTCTGCAAAACTAGTGGGCCCTTAGCTAGTTTCAAAGTCAACTTACAGGAAGCTGGTTCTGCAATGACCTTTACTTCACAGACAAATCGCCTGTCCATAGGCAAATGTGGTTTTGTGGATTCAAACCTTAAGCCGCACTGCTTCTAAGCACTGTGCCCTTTGGATAGGGCCTTCGGCTCTCAGAGCCTCAGTTTTGTCACTGCATCTGTACAATGGGGCTGGTGATCAACAACAGGCAGAGGCTAGAAAGCACCAACTGTTGCCCTGTGGGGACAAGTCATTCCACACTACATGCTGCATAAACATTTGCTGAAAGCTCGCATGTACCGACAGCACGTCACGGGACCTGAATTTTCCAGGACCACCCCAACTGCAAATCCTCCGCCCTAACTTTCCACATCAACCATTAAAACGTCTCAAAAATTCCACTCTTTCTGCATCCAAACACCTCTCTTGCACAAAGCAGCAGCACATTTTTCTTTCTTTCTCAGGCTACAGATTTTCAGTCTTTGGTGTAGAAAATGCAGACAGCAGAGAGCTGCTGGCCCCTTGAAGGAAAGGAGGTGAGGGAGAAAACCTCACAGCACTAAGCACTCTCACGCGCTCCGTCGGGGCCCCTTCTCCACACACTGATGTCAACTCCAGCCAGCTGTGGCTGCCCGGTGATCAGAATGGCACACGCACAGGGATGCGTGCGGGGCAGATAAGCCCTGCCCCTGCTACCTACCAAGCAGTGAGGCATATGCAGGTAAGTTAATGTCAAGAAACATTCACAACTGTGCCAGGCAGCCAGCAAAGACTACACTCAAGTCAAGTAAGTCTCTGAAGCATCCCTGGCAGAAGTTCCTCCAGCCTCAAAGACCAGCCAGAGGCATCACTCTCAACTGGGGAAGATAAAACGAATTAGCACTTAGCCCTGCCCTGGCTGAGGCCTGGCCCCAGACTGACTAGGGTGTCCCAAGTGCAGGAGGAGGTCCTAGGGAGATGGCTCAGTAGAATAATGGCTTGTCTGGCAAACATAAGGGCCTGATCCCTGGTTCCGCCAAAAAAAAAAAAAGTTCAAGTGCAGGAGGGGAGCCCTGCGCTGTTGCACACAGTGTCTGGGCTTGAGTGTGACTGCCATCCCAGCTACTTGGGAGGTTAAGGCAGCAGCAGGTCTTGAATCAGTCTACACAATATAGCAAGATCTTGTCTTTAAAGAGTCAGCATGCCTACAATATGCAAGGTCTCTTCATGCCCCTGTTCTGGTCTTCTTATGTACCCCAGTGTTTTCTCTATCTTCAAGGTATACTGTAAATGTCAAGGGTGTTTCTGGATGCCCCTCAGGATGAGCTGTTGCTCCATTTGGTACTTTTGGCATTTGGTTTAATCCCCTTTCAAGCAGCTATTAGATGAATGAAGAATGGATGTTTTGGAGAGATACACGCAGAAAGAGAGTAACTGCTATGAATCCAAGACAGGGTCCTTTCTGCAGCCCTAGAGCCTAACACATAGCATGAAACTCAACAAATGTCTGAGCTTGGTGGTTAATCTGCACTTACAGCTGGTCTTGGAGTAGCTAGTTAACTTAGGAAGTACAAGGAGGCTTCTGACGCAAACACAAACAAAAGCTCTGGAAATGCAAGATTTCTGGGTCTTAAAAGTTAAAAAAAAAAAAAGGCTGGCAAGATAACTCAGTGGACTAAGCGCCCATTTAGACAAGTGCAAGGGATGGGGTTTGATTCCTGGCCCACAGGCCACTCAGGCCCCACCCCCAGGCAGCTGAGCTGGCCACTGTGCTGCATACCTGTAATCCCAGTGCTGGGTGATAGGTAATTGGTTCAGCAGAGAAACAGGCAGAAGAAAAAGAAAAAAGGAGGCTTTATTTTCTTTGAGGACATGGGAGAGAATGTGGGAAAGGATAAGGAATTTTCTCTCAATTGGAACAAAGGGATGCTGAGGGTTTTATGGCCTTTTGCCAAGGGGGGATTTTGGAGGGGATGTTTAGCCATACCTGAGGGAGCTGACTGGGGTCTTCCCTTAGGCAGGAAGGGTAGAAGTGCATTATGTCTTGGGCTGAGTTGGAGAAGCGGGAGGTGGTCTTGGGGAGGATGGGCTTTTAAGGGCATCAGCCATATTAGATGACCACCATAATGATTTCAGCAATTTATACGAGGGCCAGAACCTATTACTAGGGAGGGGAGGCTGAAAACAGAAGGATCACTATGAGTTCCAGCTGTGTAATGAGATTCTGTACCAAATATATTAAAAAAAAAAAGTCACAGCCAGATCAGATTTCAGCCAGGGGCCTCTAAAGCACCTTCCTTAAGTCTCCTTCTCAGGTGCTGGAAAGATGATAACTGTTAGATCAGGGCTTGAGGTTTGCTTGAGCCCAGAAAAGAATGCTATGGACACAACCTGGCTCCACCCCATTTGTGTCCAGGAGTTGCAAAGAAGAGCCTAAGACTGGTGAGTTGCCTGCATCTTGCCCAGCCAGGACAGAGCACATGCTGAGCAAAGTGCCTCTAGCATTCCACCCCTACGACCCTAGGAGAGATGAGGCATCAGTCTGGCTTTCCAGGAACTCACTGTTTGATGGCAGGACAGTAAGCTTGGGGATTACAGATAAGAGGAGGTCTCTTGGGTAAAGAAGGAGGGGATTACAAATCACTGATCTCCTAACCGACTACAGTGCCTGTGTGTTGGGGGAGAGGAAGATGCCATATCTTCTTGTCTCCAATTCCCAAAGCTGGGGCTCGTCTGTCAGATGATATCCATTCTAGAAAACAATATTCCTTGTGTGCTTGGCCCTAAAGTTCAGGTCACATTATCTTTTCCAGCTCATCTGCACGGGGATGGGAAGAGGCGGCAACAACACTGTAATTAAATTCCTAGTTCACAGGCAACAGTCGAGAGCTGGTTGCCGTCCTGACACCAATTACCAATTACCCAGCATCTTTACAGGATAAGATTTTCCATGACCTTCTCTCTGTGTCCAGGTCCCTAAAACACAGATGAGCATGTTAAAAGCTAACAGAGAATCTCTGGCATTGTAAGATGATGCACTGTGGGAACCAGAATTACTCAAGGTCACCTGGTCCTTGTCTCTTGCCTCAAGCTGTCTGAAGATGCATCCTACATCTGGCCCCTGGACAGGATGGGAAAGATGGTTCATCCAGTTACCCTGAGCAGCCTGCTCAGCATTCCTACCCGGCACTGCACCTGCACACAGAAGCAGCTCAGTAAATGCTGGCTCAAGGAAGCCTCAGCTACTCCCAAATGCCTTCAGGAACTCGACCTTTTGCATGCCCTAGCTAATGTCTAATTTGTACATAAGAGTCCTTTTTAGAAGAAGACAAATCATCAGAGACCATGCAGGATCGATACAAAGTATTAGGCATGGTTTATTCTACTCTAATTTTCTGCAAATTGGTATTCCATTAACTGTATGTGAGATTTATGCGAGCGTGCTATATACTAGAATATTTAACTAGAACAGCCTACTCTCTGTCAGATAATAGCTTACTGCTGTTAATTTTCAACTAGTCAATCTCAGAAAGGTTTCCAGCTGCCAACATGCTCTACATCTTGATTTAATCAGAAAAGTCATCTACATGAAGGTCCCTATACATCAAAGAGTTCCTTGATGGTGAAGAAAAAGACCTAAGGAACTAGAAGGCTCGGGCGACACCTCTACCATGCCAGGTACTATGTAATCAGCTACCCAAAGCCTCAATTTCCTCAACTGTAAAATGGCAGTAACACCATAGCAGAGGGGAAGTTGTAAAAATTAGATGATACATGCACTCTCTACAGCTCTGTCAGGGGAGGCAAAAGTAGAGTATCATTATAAAAGTACATGAGAAAATTCTCAAACAACCCAGGCTAATGACAGAAAGCAGAAATTATCTAAATTGGTGATTCTAAAGGTGCAGAAACATGGCAGGGACTAAAGTGCTGGGGGAGTTTCTAGGGGAGAGGGACTGTACTGTACTCTATAAAGAATAGAGACCACGGAATCCTACAATGCACGAAGGGACAAAGAATTGTCAGACCTAAATGTCAACTGTGTGAAGTTGACAAACTTTGATCCAAATAATCACTTAAAATCGGGTCTGGGAAGCACAGAAACCTTCCTACCCAAACTTTACTTTCTCGAATCATTTGCTTTAAACATGGTCATCTTGCAAAACAGCTCTTGTGTAAGTGAAGCCGAACTGCCAACTTCTGGAGTTTCTGAACGCATAAAGCTGCCTCTAAAGAAGGTGCTCTCTGATTACAATTCGGCTGATGTGTTTTTCCAAAGCCTCTGCCTACAGCAGAAGTTCTCTTGGGCACAAAAGCAGGCCCTGAAGACGCTTTCCTAATTCTAATTTCCTGGTGAAATGGGAGTCACGAGGGTCTCTAAATGAATTAAATTCACATCACGCCAACTGCTTGCTTGCTTTGTGCCGGGCACAGAGCCAAACACCTCCACATAATTTATCCCACTTAATCCACCAACAACCTAGTGAGGTGGGCATTATTACCGGCTGTTTGCAGGGGAGGAAGTGGAGGCTCAGCGAGGCTAAAAGACTCGCACAAGGTCACCAGCTGGCATAAAAAAGCCCAACTTGAACGGAGGTCTCCAGTTTCCCAGCTTCAGGCTCTTCCCACCACCTCGGAAAACCCGGGTGTCAAGTTGTCTCAATTTCCCCATTAATTTTTTCAGGCAACAGCAACTTCTCAGTAAGTTTAAGTGGTCAGAAAACGGGAATTTCCGGGGAGCTAGGCGCTCTCACATACACCCCCTCCCTCCCCACTGCAGCTGTCTCACCGCAGTTACCTGATAAATCATTCTTTATCGCCCGCCCGCGGAATGGGGAGGATTTATTGGCGCTGGAGTTCGTGCCAGGCCCAGGAAATGCCATCTTTGAAAGCAGAGAGTCGGATTCATCCCGGGAACCGAGGTCCGGCCCCCGCGGTCGGCTCGACCCCGCCGCGGCTTGCGCCCCTTGGTGCCCACAGTCCGGGTCGCGGAGGCGCGGCGCTCCAGGGCGCCGGCCAGGGCTCGGCTGCAGCTCACGCCCACGCCCGCCGCAGCCGCCGCGTCCCGGACACCGGCCCGGCCGAGCCCCACCCGGCCCGGCCCGGCCCGACCCGGCCCGACCCGGCCCGGCGCAGCCCTCCTCCCCTCCGCTCTGCCCGCCAGGTGAGCGCGGCGGGCGCCCCCTCCCCGCCTCGACGTGGCGCCGGGGGGGACCCCGGGGCCGCCGCGCCCGCCAGCACGCCTGCGTCCGCCGCGCGCCCGGGGCCCGTGGGGGCGGGGTGGCGCCAGTGGACCCCAGTTCCCACCGCCCGCGCCCTGCCCCCGTCCGCTGGGGTCGCGCTGACCAGTACCTGCCGCATCCGGGGGCGCGGGGCGCCCAGGTAGGTCGCGCGTGCGGGCGGCGCGGAAGCTCGCTCGCGGCGCGACCTGGCCGCCGTCTGAGCATGCCCAGTGCCGCCTGCGGGCGGCTCCCGCCGGCCGGGCTGGCCGCGACGGGCCCGTGCGCCGGGCGGGGGGGCGGGCGCCGGGCTGGCCGGCAGGGCACCCCCGCCCCGCCCGGGCCGGGCCACTGTGCGCCGACCCGTGTCCCCGGCCACTGGGTGCTCCCGCCGCCAGCGCAGCTGGCCTGAGCCCCTACGCGTGCACGCACGCAGGCATCCACTCCCCACACATTTATCCAGCACCTACTGTGTGCCAGGCCCTCCTAGGAATGGCGAACAGTTGGCGTTCAACAAATCTTTAAAATAAGAAGGAGCCTTGCATGGCAGATCGGCGGCAGAGTTGGGGTCCCACGGACTCTGCCCGGGGTTGTCTGGTTAGTCTACTAAATCCAGGCTGCAACCTTCCACCCAAGGCATAGGGGGCCCCCTACCTGGCCCGTGTTCCCATTTGCCTCTTCCGCCTCCTGCCTCACCTGCAGGAGTACCTTCCTGTAGCTTCTGGATCCAGTGTGTACCTTTCCCTCAGTCTAAGATGTCTTTGCCTGGCATTTCACATGGCTGCCACCTTACATTGTGCATATGTCCCCTCGTTGGAGAGCCCTTCACTTTTCTAAACGAGTCCGTGCACTTCGCCATTGTCCCGGACGTTTTTTTTTATCATGATCACTATTCTTCCAATCAGCAAACACCTATAGAGCACCTCGTCCAGTTCTTCATTCCTGGTTAACAGACAAAAACTCTGCCCCTTGGTGGAGTTTGGGGAAAGGGAGACAGGCAACTTAGCAACAGCAAGTTCGCAAAGGATGTTGTAGGTTTTAGAAATACAGGGAAAAAGCGCCAAGGAAGGAGGATTGGGAGTTTTCAATGAGGTGGTCAGATCAGATCAGGCGCACGAGCTGATCAGATGGATATGTCGTCGGGTGACACTGAGAGATGACAGTACAGCAAGAACAACACTCTTGGGAAAGGGAACATCCAAGAGAAAGATCTTAAGATGCAAAACTGCTTAAGGAGGGCAGAATCAAAGATGCTTCGGTAATCTGGCTTTTCCTGATTGGCTTCTTAAAGTATGTCCTTCTCCGGAATGCCAGCTGGGGACCCCATAACTGTGCTGGCACTTGGCAGGAGCTAGAAATTCCCTGAATGAATAGGTGAACAAAAAGATGGAGGAATAGCTGTACCCTCCATCCCGACCTGTGTCCGAGGTCCGGAGGGCCATCTGTCTCAGGGCCACGGGAAGCCCTCCACTATCGCCTAACAGCCAGCTCTTGCTGGAGGTAGAGCCTGGGGAATTCCGACTGGCCAGGAGTCCCGGGGATGCACTGCTCGCGCCCCGCCCTGACCCGGCCTGGTCACCAGCAAAACCTGGAGTGGGGCACCGTCCAGCATGGTTTGGACGGGTGGGGAGCGCACTGGGCATGCTCGGAGCCGGGCTGGGCGCAGGCCGGGAAGGAGGAGCCCCTTGAAGGGCAGACCGGCCGCTCCTCCCATCCGTGGCAAAGCGCACCTGGCTGTCCCTGCTCCTCCTTCTGCCACCTATCTGGAAGGACTGGGGAACAAATTTTTCCAGAGGATGGTGGGAAAGTTGGGAATGGGAGACTGGATCCTTGGCCAGCTGCTATGTGATCTGGGACAATTGCCATAACTTCTGTGCTTCAAATGACAGGAATATCCACGCTTTGACCTGGGCCCCACCGAGCCCGGACATTGATTGAAATAGGGTGACCGTGGTTAGTCCACTTTAAAGATTCATTTTATTTTAATTTTTTATATTTTGATGCTGGACCTTATACAGGCTAAGCATGCAGCTCTACCATTAAACTACACTCCCAGACTCACGATCCATTTCTTAAAAGCTTATCTCAGTTACCCGTCTGTGTACCACTTTGCTGCTGAGATCATGAAACGGGTTAACAGACATGTGAATTCTTGTAGGTGTTCTGGTCTGCTGTCAACTAGATGGAAAAATGTTTCTTTCCCCAGTGCCAACGACCAGCTTAGCCAGTACCCTTAAATTCAAGCTAGAAATATCCATACATCTCCAGGAAAGGACCTAAATATTTTAAATCATGCTTTCAAATTGCCATAACAGAAACAGCATCGAAATGATACAGTATTTCCCAAATTTGAAACTAGATGCCCAACAATAAAGAAACAGTTAATTAGGTTGTTGTAAAAAAGGGATTGAAATAATAACAATTTTACACTAAATTAGAAAGAACATGCTCTAACAGGAAGCTTTATGGTATAGTGATAAGTGAAAATACTGGAAACACAAATAGTGTAAACAATGTTGACATTTTCCCCAAGTTTAGAAGAAAGAAGAAACATGGGAAAATATGGATAATAGTCTGGGATGTTGGGTAGTGGATTTTTTTTAAAATTTTATCTATGTGTGTTTTTCTTTAAAGTTTATGAATGTCAATGTAGTTGCAATAATATACACAAAGATCAAATGGGTTTTTTGTTTTGCATAAGTCTAATAAAAACTGCTAAGAGCAAGTTCAGATGTGGTCACTGTTTTTGCACCTATCCATTCTTCCTTTAATCTTCTCACATCCATACAGTGGGTATTTTTAGCTTGGTTTTACAGAAGAGAAAACAAGCCCAGCCCTGTGCACAGCTGTACCAAGGTCAGCAAGTCTATCTGACCTCCAGCCCAGGGTGTTAGGGTATGGTCCACTATGTCTCTGTGTAGCTGTTTACCCTTAATGGATAACAACAAGAATGCTGTATTATTTCATTCTGTGTCTGTTTTTGCCTTATTTTCTCTATTTTTTGATGCATTTGTAGGTTACTGATTACTTTTCGATGGCTGGTCTCTTGTTACTGTTTTATTCTGAGGGTCAAACGGTTAAAGTCCATCCTTTTAATCCATTGCACCCAAGGTCGCATGGTGACATTCTTAGCAGTGACAGTTGATCTTATATCTCAGGCTCCCAAATCTTATGCGAATTGGCCTCTTGGATGGACATAGAATCCTCTTAGTCTATGGGTATACCAAGCCAGATACAGCAAAACAGGCCCATCTGGAGATAGGGGCTGTGCCAAGGTCAGGTATGGAGTCTGGTCTGGGGAGGACACATAAAGATGGTTGTGGAGGAGGTCACAATCCAACGGAACCACACGTTCCCAGACTCCTTGGGACTCTGCCAGGATGAGGGAACGTTGAGCTGATATCCAGATGTGGGATCCTATCAGCAGCACAGTGTGAAACAGCAGTAGGCTCTTTCTGTCAACACCACAGGCTAGCAGACTGTACCGCGCCCAGACATGATGAAATGTCAATCAATCAATGGATTGTTTCACTTGAGAGGAAGATGTGTCACACACTAAATATTTGTCCCTAGCAATGAGCCAGATCCACATGAGACAAGAGAGGTGAGCAAGGAGTATAGTTAGTAGCAGGAGACTTAGAAACAGCATCTGGGCAGAAGATCTGGTGCAGATCTCTGCACACGAGGATTGGCGAGGCATTGATAGGAAGAATTGCATGAAAGAAGCCCAGAGGATGGCCTTGCACATCTACACCCAGGAGATCCGGGCACCAGTTGTATTGCTCCACTGATTGACTCCCAGGTGGCATGCTAATGCTCATTAATTATTTGTGCTATTAATGCAAGCTCACGAAGGGCCCACGAAGCTGGAAATACACGGGCAAGTGGTGCCCTGTAATGACATTAAAAGAACATAGTGTAAAATTATATGCATAACATGGACTAGACTGTGTGAATTTACTTGTTTGAATAATATACAGTTGCAATAGAAAGTGACTGAACAAGAGCAGCTGCCTGTATTTGAGCCCAAAGGGCTTGTGATACTGCATTTAAAGGGAAAGAGAGCCGGGCGTGGTGGCGCATCCCTGTAATCCCAGCACTCGGGAGGCTGAGGCAGGAGGATTGTTGTGAGTTCGAGACCAGCCTGAGCTACAAAGTGAGTTTAAGGCCAGCCTGAACCGCTTAGTTAAACCCTATCTCAAAAAGAGAAAAAAAATAAATAAATAAAGGGAAAGAGGCAAGCTCCTGAAGGTGTATTTTATGTATCTAGGAGATGTCAGGCTGTAGGGCACTTCTTTGAATGTCTGTAGAGTTCACTACATTCTTTTTACAATAAGCAAAAAATATAATTCTTTTTATTATCCAGAAAATTAAGTACACTTAAAAGCTGACAAGAACAGAATGCTATGAAGACAGAAAAAAAAGCTCCTCTCAGGGAGATTGAAGCAGGTTGTGACTGCTAACAAGGAGTCCCTCGTCATGACAGATGACAGCTTGATGTCCAGGAGAGAGGGAGAGAGAGTAGGGGAAAGGGGGGTGGGATGAAGATGAAGAAGAAGAAGAGGAAGAGGAAGAGGAGGAGGAAGAAGAAAGAGAGAGAGAGAGAGAGAGAGAGAGAACAAACATGGTCAGGGGTCAGCTGGGAATGTGCTAGAGAAGTCGTCAAACCCAGGACTTCTCCCTGGGCCTGAGATCCTGAACTCTACTTCGAGGAATGCATACATTTATTTTTATTTATTTTACAGTGCTAAGGATTGAACCCAGGGTCTCCTGTATACCAAGCAAGTACTCTACTGCTGAGCTACACTGCTAAAAAAATAATTTTAGCAAAGCATTTATCCATTGCAAAACATCTTCCAGTGCCAGTTATCACTGAAAAGAGTTTTGCTCTGGAAAACTGATTAACACATTTAGCATGAGTACAAGGGCAGCTAGAAGGAGATGTCAGTTGGGCATTAGAGGTTTCATTTAATTCTCAAGTATTTATTAGGTACCCACTGTGTGGTAGGCATTGCTCTAAGGGCTTTGAGACATCAGTGACCAGAATAAACAAAAACCCCTGCTCTCATGGGCATGTGTACTGTAAACCAGAAGCAGCAGCTAGAACAGAGGCATGAGCTGTAAAGGTGGCAAGGATGAGCCAGACGTGGTGGTGCAGCCCGTAATCCAGCACTGTGGAAGGCATGGAAGGAGGATTGTGAGTTCAAAGCTTAGCCTGGACAGCTTAGCAACTTAGTGAGACACCATCTGAACAATAAGCAGGACTAGGGAATGTAGCTAGATCCAAAGGTCCCGAGTTCAAGCTCCACTCCCCCAAAACCAAAACAAGCAATAAAACAAAACAGTAAGGGTGACAGAGGGATGTGGGGGCTGTGCTTTTACGAGGTTGAGAAACTTCATTAACTTAGCAAAGATTTGGAGGAGAGGAGGGAGTTAATTCATGCAGACATCTGCAGGAAATAGCTTTTTGGTAGGGAAGTCCCTAAAATTCTTGAGGGAAAAAATATAAAGGAGGGAGGCAGATGGAGAAAGCTGTAGGAGACAAGTTGGGCTGGCTGGGATCTAGATGTTCCTACAGCCTCAAGCAGTCACATGTTGGTCTTTTCAAAAGTGGCTAGATCTAGGGGGTGTGGTACTGGGATCAAGAAGCAAAGTGAAGGTGTGAGTGCTACCTCCCTAGGGGTGGGTGGCTGGATAAGGTGTAAGGGCCAGGAGTCCTGTCTCCTGTTGCTTGTTGCATGCTGCTTGCCGCTTTTGCTGTCTTCTGCCTGCCATGCATGGTTTCTCCTCTGGTGTCTCTGTGCCATGCCACCCTGCCTTGGAGCCAGCCAACTGTGAGCTGAAGCCTCTGCAAACAGATAAACCATTTTTCCTTGAACTTTGGGTGTCAGGTATTTTTGTTTCAGCAACAAGAAAAGTAGCCAAAGAGGTGTGGGGGTGGGAACCTGAGGCCCCTCCACACCAGCCCCAGGAAGGACTCAGCCTTCCAGTTTGTGCAAGACCACAAACCAGGCCAACCGCCTGGCTGCCAACTGTGACAGATACGCGTGTCAACAGATCAGGAGGTAAGTGCGTTCTCTACTGAGGGCCTCTTGATGCCATCTTGGTGATAGACACAGATTCCAATGAGGAAGCCAAAAACAAGTAGTAGCTCTCCATTATAAGGGGCCAGCCAGACACTGTGCATATTTTTAATACTATTATAGAAGTGGAAAGATGAAATTAAACGATGATTTTAGAGGACCCTCAGACCTTTAAAAATTCAGAGATAAAGGAGTTGAGGAGCACTCTTGGCTGGACGTGGCAGCACATGGTATCATACCACCTCTTTAGGAGGATCACCAATCTGAGGTCTGCCTGAGCCACTCAGTGAGACATTGTCTGGAAATATAAAGGGCTGGGGACACAGCTCACTGACCTCTGGGTTCAGTGTCACAGGAGAGAGAGAGAGAGAAAGCAGGAAGAAAGAAAAGAAGGGAGGGAGGGGGAAAAGGGAAAGAAACTCTTGTAACATACAAAAGCTGACGGGCTGGGAAGATGGCTCAGTGGAATAAGTGCTTCCCTTGCAAGCACAAGGGCTTGAGTTCAATCCCTAGTTCTGCCCCCTCACACACACACACACAAAAATGAACTGACAGAGGCCCACATTTGCACACCATTCCACAGATTTTCTGGGCAAACAAATGTTTCACCCTAGGGATACTGGAATCTTGCTCTGAAAGCCCAAGCCATCAATGATGCCTTCAGGGGCCAGGGAGATGGCTCAGTGGAGTAAGTGCTTCCCTGGCAAGCGCAAAGGCCTGAATTCAATCCCTGGTTCCGCAGGGGGAAAAAAAAGGATGCCTTCATCACTGGAAAACCGTGGCTTTAGAAGCACAGAAAGACTGTGGGAAAGCAGAGGTGGAGATTGGCTGAGGATGCCTCAGGGCCAGGCCGGGGCATGATGCAAAGCACTGATGGAGGCATTCAGCAGTTCCTAATAGAAGAAGTTCAGGCACAAGACTGAAGGTAGTGTTTCAAAGTACGACGTAGGAACTATCCACATACATCAAGGCAATCCTTTAGAAAGGCAGACTCTGGGCCTCAGTACCAGCCTCTCCTTCATTTTATAATTTATTGTAAGAATCTTATATACACCAACAGTTTGTGTGGTTTTTTTTTATTTTTTATTAAGGTGCAAGAGACTGAACCCAGGGTCTTGTGCATACTAATGCTAAGCACATGCTTCACCGCTGAGCTATACCCGCAGCTCTCACACTGAAGCATGTGATGCTTGTCCTATAGCCTCAGGTCTGTGTACACCAGGACATGCCCTGAATACTAAACTGAGGGGATGGGGAGCTCCTTCAGGTATCACTGATAGGGTTAGATGATGGGCACTGAGGATCCAGGATCTGAGCATCGATATCTTAAAGGCAATGTACATATAAAGGAATAGAGGCAAGGGAAGAGAAGACGGGGAGGGGCATCCTCTGGTCTAGGACTCCCTGGCCTCAGGGTTTCTACCTTTGCTTTCGTATCTGTCATGTTCTCCTGGGGCCAACAGCAAGCTAATCATATAAGAGACAAGCAGGGAGTGATGAGGGTAGCAGTTGCCATGATGTTTGCTAAGAGGAGTGGAGCTTAACCACATCGAAAGTGTATAGGACACACACAGAACTGAAACTGGAAAGGAGGAACTGGACAAGTGTGGGGCAGGGGAGGGAAGTTTGCTTAATGCTCTAAACCTTTTGTGTCTCCTGTGATATCTAAACTACACTACACAAAGCAAGTTGTCTTTAGATAAAAATAAGGGAAGTGTGCCTAATATTTTTTTTCAAAATTATTTTGTTTTTCATTTTGGATTCCTTTACATTTTTCTCCCCAAGTGTCAACCCAGGTTACTTGATGAGTCAAGACCCTGGCTGTAACCAGGGTGCAACAATTTACATGCTTTGCCAGGAAAGAAATCGCTGTAGTTCAGAAAAGACTCTTTCTCCCATGGGAAATTCACATGGCTGAGGTATGGAAAAGAAAAGAGAGCTTTTTGATGACGGGGTGGGAGAGAGAGAGAAAGACAGACAGAGACAGAAACAGAGACAGGCTTCAGACAGATAGACAGGCTTCAGGGACCTCAGGACCAGAAATGCTGCTGCTTCCCTGACAGAGCTGGTAGGAAAACAGCAGAGACGCCAGCTGGACACCTGCTGCTGCCCAGAGCTCTGTGGGAAGTCACATCACCGCACGACAGTCGTCAGAGGCCTGTGCTGGCTTGGCTCGCCATTTCTTTCCTGAGCAGCTGAAAACTTGTGCAGGCCTAGGAGAAAACTGTGTTCCCAGCTCCCGGTGACATTTCAAGAATGGGGGTGTTGCGGGCCTTCCCAGTGCTCTGGTGACCTTCTAATGTTGCAGCGGTGACACATCACAGGATTTCCTCAACTGCGCCCGGGTGTCCTGCGGGGTTGTCTTTCTCATTTTTTCCACGGTACACACAGTCATCACACCACAGTCCAAACAAATCGTCCAGCAGGGCCTCCGTAAACATGAGTCACACGTGAAGTTCAAGGGTTCCATCATCAGCCGGGGACAGCAGTTTCTGAGGCACATCTGCTTCATGTAAGAGGCTCAGGCTGAAGGGGACTGTAGGATTTCCTTCCAAGATCCTGGGGCCTACACAAATTCTGTTCTTCATCCCTCCTGCAACATAGCACTCCAGCTGCCATAGAATGACACATTGCTTCCCTTGATTTTGTCATTTTTGTATTAGTCTGTCTTCTGTTGCTATAGCAAAAAACCTGAAACTGGGTATTTATAAAGAAAAGAAAGTCTGTCTTGACACACTCTTCTGGAGGCTGGGATGTCCAAGATTGGACAGCCATATCTGGTTATCTGGTAAAGATTTTGTCCTGCTTCAGAACATAGTAGAAGTGAGAAAGGAAAATGATCACATAAAGAGACAAACATGAGGGGCTACTCCATGTTATAATATGCTCTCAAAATAACCAGTAATAAGGTTATTTACTGTAGTCCTGGCAGAAGTAACTCAGTCCTGTGAGAAAGGCATCAACCCCTCCTAAATATCTAAATACCTAATCTGGCTCATGTTAATGAGGATTAGAGGCATTCAGGCCTTTAAGAGATGTTTAGACATGGAAAATCAGTTTTAATCTGAGTCAGGCATGATGGCACAAGTCTGTAATCTCAGCTACTCCAGCTGATGGCCACTAGCTGGCCAGCTTGGGTGAGTGGGTGAGACCATGTCTTAAAATATGAATGGATGAATGAAAGAATGAATCAATTAATGAATCAATACATGAAATAAAACGAACGAATAAATAGACAGGGGATGTAACAAGGTGAAGGCACTGGCTTCAGTTACAAGTACTGAAAAAAATGATGATGAAAAGAATGAAAATTAAACATCATTTATAAAAAAGAATTGTGTATGTGTATATTTGGTACAGGGTCTCACTACGCAACTGGGAATCATACTGATCCTCCTGTCTCAGCCTCTCCAGCACTGGGATTGGAGGCATGTGCCACGACCCCCAGTTTCAGTGGCCAGCATGGCATGGGGGCTGACATGGCACATGGCTACTAGGGATCAAACCTGGGTCCTTGCACTTGCCAGGCAGGTGCTTACACTGCTGAGCTATCTCCCTGGCCTCAACATCATTTGTCTAGGGTACAAATTATATTCAGATGATAGAAAACTTCATGAGTTTTTCTCAGTTTGTTCCCTAATGCCACTGCCTTGTCTAGCCTTGGCCATCCTACTCTGCAAAATCTTTTTAGCTTCTCCCCTCTGTCTCTGTCTCTCTCTCTCTCCCTCTTTTGGTGGAACCAGGGTTTTTGAACTCAGGCCCTTGTGCTTGCCAGGCAAGCGCTTATTCTACTGAGCCATCTCCCAGGCCCCTCTAGCTTCTCTTTGAAGAATGAAGGCCACTCACATCAATGGCCCAAAGTGACTCTACCTGTTGAAATCCTACACATCATTTAAGGCCCCTCTTGGAAGCTACGTCCCACCTGGTTGTCTCAGGTGGTTATGAGCTCGTGACCTCCTGTACCATGGGGTATTTGGTTGCTTCTTTCATTCTTATCCTCACATTTTGACTTGCATTAATTATTAATGTGATTACCCCTTTTGGAAAATTATTAGAAAATCCTCCAAAAGATCTTTCCAAAGCCACATGGGCTATGACAACGATTTCTAAGCAGAGGATGTGTCCCTCAGTCCCTAGATTACCTTATCGAGGTGCTCAAGTCCAGCCAAGTCCCTTGATTTGCCAAGGCTAGTGTATTATTTTCCATTATATTTGGGTCAGTGATATGAAAAAATGTACACTGTACTAGTACATATTTTTTAGTGCATATTTCAAATGCCAGTTCACATGAGGGACAATTTCTCAACAGTGTTATCTAGATTTTTCTCAAGTTCCCTGGATTGAGGTCAGTTTTGTAGTTAATATGTTAGGTTCCTGACAAACACAGCTTGTGCCAGTTATGAAAAAAAGAAACAACCAGTTTTTCATGATTTGGATGAAGACATGACCAAGGGACAATTTTTTTCTCTAGGTCTGCTAAAGTTAGTGAAAAGCCAACTCAGTTTGGCTGTCCTGTGGACCACATGGAAATAGGGGCAGACCAAGACTTTCAAGCAGGAGGAAATGGCACCAGAAGAAAAAGGTCCCTTTTGCAAGTCCTTGTTCAATAAACCAGCTTTGGCACATAGAGCAGGGAAAAATATTGTTTCCCTTCAAGAGGGAAAAATCTCTCATTAGCTATTTATTAGGAAACACTGGAACAATCTTGAGGACTTCAGTTTATAAGAAAAAAGAATGGGGCTGGGGAGATGGCTTGAGTAAGTGCTTCCCTGGGAAGCACAAGGGCCTGAGTTCAATCAAAAAGAGAAAAAAGAAAAAAGAATAACCTAATCTATTCCAAGGAGGAAAAAAGAATACATGCAGATTGAGGCTTATGTTCGGAAATAACCTCTTATAGCATTGGTTATAATTCCCAAAAGTATGAAACATGATATAAAGTAGTACTTTTTTCTGTGTTGGAGGTCAACCAGGTTTTTACATATGCTAGACAAGTACTCTTCCACCGAGCTATACTCCAGCATTGTTATATAACTCAGAATTATTTTATAAACAGGCTGTAGTGACATGGGAAAATGCTAGTGATATAATTTAGGTGAAGATTATAAAACAGAAATCTGTTTTTCCAGCATAACTTTGTAAAGGAAAGCACAGTTTTACATCCACAAATGTAAGGAAAAAAATGCATTAATATCTTCAGAGCAGTTACTTCTAAACAATGATATGACTAGCGATTTTGTCTTTTTCAAAAACGACTTCATACATGACCACCCTTGAGAAATCAGAAAGAAACATTTTGGAAAACTCGATGTAAGCCATAGCAAAACATGAAACTTTAAGCCTCAGGAGCAAGCACACAAAACAGAAGGACACAACTTTATGTCAGTGTTACAGTAGCCCCGGTCATCAAAATTTCATGACTCTCCTACAGGAGGCTTAAGCACAGTGCCTAAGATGTACATGGTGTCCTTTTCATACCTTACCCCAGCATCACTTGCAGTATGGAGCCTCACAGTCTCCCTGAGTAGTGCTGCCCAGGAGCCAGCCTGGCCAACAGCACACAGTGCCCCAATGCTGAACAAGATCCGGTGGATTTTTTCATGCAAGAATTTAGGCTGGATTACAAAGGAGGAAAAGAGAGAGGGTGCATAAATAGACCCTATGTTCAAGAGTCAGCAGAGCAATGTGATAGAGTATAGTGACCTTCAAAGATGCCATCCATCCACTGGTGTCCATAACTGTGAAGTCCCTGCCATGCCGAGCCTGCACTTGTCTGTATGACTTGATTTCTCCCATGGGGCACCATGAAACGCATGAGGGGCATCTGCACATTGAAGCTGTCCCTGAAATGTTAAGGAGTTTGAGATTGAGGCGAAGGGCATAATTCAGGAGTATCATGCCTGCTTCACATGCTTGAAGCCTTGGCTTAACACCTCTTCCTGCAAATGGCCTAGGGTTAACAGCCATATGGAAAGAGACCCAGCCATGGGAGGCCTGTCTTAGCTGAATCCAGTACAGATCAGTAGAACTACCCAGCCATCACATCGAGTCATGAAGAAAGTCATCCTTTCAGCCACTGTATTTTAGAAGTGTTTTGTTACCAGGAATAAATAATTAAGGCACACATAAGAGGGACTCCTGTTGCAGAGGCTCCCCTGGAATCTATTTTTTTCCCAAACTGCTTTTCTACCTGGCTGACCAAAACCAAGCTTAGTATCTGTTCTGGGATCCTTTGAGGTTCTTTTTTCTTTTTTTTCCCTCTCTTATTTTATGGAAGGGTCTACAGGGTGTTCAGGGTCTCACTGAGGATTATACTCATAGTGATTCTCCTGCTTACAGCCTCCTAAATGCTTGGATTATAGGCTGTACCAACATGCCCAGTCTCAATTGCCATCTCAGCATGCCCCAGGGCTAGCAAAGTAGGCCCTGGGGATCAAACCCCTGGCCCCTGTGCCTGCTTGCTGGCCCTTTAATCTGCTGAGCTATTTGGCCAGCCCTTCCTTTGAGGTTCTTGCCTTTCACACCGCTTCTTATAATAGCTCTGCAATATTGTAAGGCAGTAGTTCTCAAACCCAAGCATTCAACAAGCCGAGCCAAAGTACAAAGAGTCTTTGGGGAGGAACATAACTGATCGTGTTCACTGAAACTTCCTTGGACTATCACATGATAGAACTTTAACAATATTTTAAAATAAATGAACAAATAGATCTTGAGAGTCTATTTGAAATATAGATTCTAGGGTCCATCTCTGGCAGATTATGACTCAGGTAAGCACATTATTATTAAACTTTCTGAGTGTTGCAGAGGCAGGTAACCCATGTACCAGATTTAACCAATTTTCTAGCTGACTATGCATCAGAATTACCTGGAAAACCAATTGACAATGTTAGTTCCTGGTTTTTAACTCTTCCCTACTGAATCTTGAAATCCTTATCGGTGGAAGCTCCCAGTCTGTATCATTAAGATGCCCCTAGGTGAGCCTGCGCTATCTGGTCCACAGATAGGGCATTTGGAAATCACTGGCCCAAATGGCAGAAGTCTTCAAGAGTCATGTGGCTGGGAATACAGTTATCTCTTGCCTAAGAATGCACTAAGAATATTTGAGCCTTGTTGCACTAACTTTCTGACTTTTTGAAGAAAGGTATTATTTTTAAATAATAGTATGTATTTATTAATGATTCCACTAAGTATCTCCTTGGTCACACAGATGTGGTAACAGCTGTCTCTTCAGTGCCATGAAGACCGAATGAAGCAAGGCTTATGACCATGCACTGAAACTGGAGACATCACGATCAACATGCTGAAGCCTTCCATCCTAAGTATGTCACGTAGATGACTAAAAGAGTTTATTTGTTTTTAGGAAATCAAGCAGGGTTCACCACAAGATCTTTTGTTTCTTTTAAGGAAAGGACATCCAGGATTTCAAAATCTCTGAACACAATTTCTCACAGAAGAGATACCCTGGGCATAATCTCTTGTTCTACATGGTCCACTTCTAAGTGTCAGCCCTTCCAAAGCACTAGTGCAATGGCTATTTCATTTCTTTCATTAATTCTGGCTCAATCTAGGATTTCTTTAATTTTATCTGTCTCCAACCACATGAGCCTTTCCTGAATCTGGTGTCCATTGCTCCCATCCTGTTCTCTGGTGGGATGGACCAGCCCTTTTTGAGCACCCAAAGGCCATTTTTCTCAGGCTTCAGCAGGACTTGGTTACATTTACCTAAGTTTTTCTGCCTCTACCTCCTTCCTCACCTGAGCCCAAGCTCCTTGAAGGCAAGAGCTGTGCTTGCCTTGGTCCTGTGTTTCTATCTGGAGGAGCACGCTGCCAAGCCCAGAGGAGGGACTCGCATGTACTTGTGGACCAAGGGTGTGGAAGTCAGAGCTGCCTCTGGCAGAGTAAGGCTTTTGGACACAGAGGAACTTGCTCCTGTTGTTGGTTTTTGCAGAGATCTTGAAACCCTAGAAGAGCCTTTTGAACACCAGCAACTCATATACTGGTTATTTGAGCTTTAGCTGGAGGGGCATCCAGCAGAGTTAGCAGAATTCACCTAAGTGGGCATTATAGGTTAATGTAATACTTTATGTGAATGACTAAATTAAGATATTACAGAGAAACCTCTTCCAAAGGCCAGTTCTGAATTTTTGGTGCCTACCAGACCACTCCAGCTGATCACCCACAAATGCTCCTATTGGGAAGTTGCACAAACACCCCAAACTAACAGGTCAACTCCATCACATAAGCCTGGCTTATTCACTGACTTTCTGCCCAGGAGCCTGGACTCCAACCCATGTGGGGAGATTCTTGATTTAAGCCATAACAAGGCTGGAAAAAGCACTCATTTGTTCAAGAAGCCCTGAGACCTTTTTCTCTTTTGCCTTCTAAGAAAATGACACCTTCTCTCCATGCAACCCACACAATATTTCTCACACATTCCTGAGCCTTACTTTCTGTACTGGGACCTTCTTACTTTTCAGTAGGCTTTTTGCAAATAGCCTAATTTTCTTTTCTTTTCTTTTTTTTTTTTTTTTTTTCCCCAGCTCCTCTCCCAAATGCTGGAAATGTGTTCATGTTTTCAAAGCAGAGGTTTGACCAAATGATACCCCTGCTTGACTACACATGGCCTTTGTACTGGATAGAACCTGAACTCCTTAGTCTGCTTTCCTTGGGTGGCAAAGAGCATACCTACTCTGCTGCCTTCTTAGGGAAGCAATCATGTGTCTAAGAGGCTTGTCTGAATCACTGTCTTGTCATGGGGGCAAAATACCTGACATAGGAGACTGAAAGGAAGAGAGGCATATTTCAGCTCAACAGTTATAACCCATGTTCAGCCAGCAAGGCAGAGCAACACAACTGAGGAAAGGAGCACACACTTCATGGGGCTCAGGGGTTAGGAAGGAGAGAGAGGTGCTATGAAGGGATCTACCTCCACTCTAGGACCTACCTCTTCCATCAGACCCCTATTACATGGCCCTAATGGTACAATCACCTTCCAAAATCCCCACCTCTGGGTGTGCAAGGCCTTTTGGGAGGCATTTTTTTTTTGGTGGTACCAGGGATCGAACTCAAGACCTTGTACTTGCCAGGCAAGCACTTATTCCATTGAGCTATCTCCCAACCCATGTGGGGAGATTCTTGATTTAAGCCATAACAAGGCTGGAAAAAGCACTCATTTTTTCAACAAATATTCATGTCCTAATTACTTTTCTCTCATTACTGAGGCAAAGTATCCAACACCCAAGATTAAGGAAGGAAAGGTTTATTTAGCTCACAGTTTATGGAGGTTTCAGTCCATAATCAGCTGGATCCCAGTCAGGGTGACTGACAAGAGCAACAGTTCAAGGAGGCAAAAGACAGAAAAAGCAGCAAGAGAAACCAACTAACAGCCACAACAAGCAGAGCAAGCCTCTTTTCCTCCAGTACATTGCATGCAGGCTGCTATCCCCTAGGGCAGTGTGACTTCCACACCCTCTCGCACAGCATTAGGGTGTTTACAAAGTCAGGACCCTGGCTCTGTGCTAAATCCCTTCATTCAGTTTCTAAGGTCTCTAGATGACACAACAAGTATCAACCATTACAGTTCATTAGCACCAACTGAGTGCCATGCAGCGCTTCAGGTTCTATGGGTGCAGTCAAGGCCATATTTGTATGAAGCTTATGTATGCAAGCACTGACACTTGCTTCTTAGATGACGAGGTAGCTAGAGCTCCGTCCTGAGAAATGAGGCCTGTGGCATCGTGTAGCTCTTTGTGGCAAGACTTTGCAGTTTCTTCTCTGAGACATGGTGGGGACTTTTCACCTGCTTGGCTTTGGGGCTTGGGTCTGACTGACTTCACGTTGCAATGCAACTATAGTCTTGAAAGGTGCTGTGTGGCGAAGCTCTTCCCTTGTGCTTCCACTTCTGCCACCAAACCCTGCCCCAAACAGACTGATGGTCTTAGAAGGAGAAAAATGCAAAGTAGAACTAGAGATATCTTTTTTTATTTTTATCTTTTGACAGAACCGGGGATTGAATTCAGGCCCTTGCACTTGCCAGGGAGGTGCTTATTCTACGGAACCATCTCCCCAGCCCTGGAAGTAGAACTAAATTGTAAATAAATGGTTGCTTCACAACGCTGAGTTTTGTGGGGTGTTTTTTTTTTTTTTTGTCTTTTTAAGATAGGGTCTCACTATGCAGTTCATGCTGGCCTTAGGCTCACTTTGTAGCTCGGGGTGGTCTCGAACTCACAACAGTCCTCTTGCCTCAGCCTTCCGAGTGCTGGGATTACAGACATGCGCCACCACGCTCAGCTCTGTGGGGTGGTTTGTTGTATGGCACTGTTGGGGTGAAGGATGATAGATACAAGGGGCTTTAATGAGATCCATGTGATATCTGTGTAATAGAGGTGCTATTTCAGAAAGACTGGGCTACTATTCAGAACGATTCTCATAATTTCTTACTTTAAAGGTATAGAAGAAATAGAATCAGCACCTAATTCTGAGGGTGTCGTATTCCTGCCACATAGAAGGGCTTAACTGGAACCATGCCTCCCTACCTGTCGGGGGTGCCTGAGGGGGTAGACTGTTCTTGCTGCCCTGGCATAGAACCTGGTGGTGTGTTGGGTGTGCCCTGCCCACTGAGAAGCCAGGTGGGAAACCCACCAAAATTAGCAAGTTTAATGAAGCCATCTGCCCTTCATCCTCTCCTGGAAGAGCTCTTTCTTGCTAAGAGATTGTTATTAATTTGGTTTGTCTGTCTTCACTCATGGTGACTGGAAGGCATTTCATTAGACACTGGGATGTAGCAGCAAATCAGACATGACTAATCTGTTCTTGTCAGAATCAGAGAGAAATACAAGGGCCAAGTAGACTACCATGAGGGGGTGAGGGAAAAAATCCCGAGACCGTGATGTTGAGCAAAATAAGCCAGATTCACAAAGGCAGATGTCACACGTGCTCTCTAATGTGCAGAATATTAACAAGAAGACAGGAGGAAGGTGACTTATTAGACAAGAAGCAGGGAATGGGGAGACTAAAGAGGGTGCTAGTGGGTAATGGGAGGATGCATGTGATCGAAATGCACCATACACATTGACCCCCCCAAAAGACATGAAACTAGAGGTGAGGATGGGCACAGGTGATAGAAGGGATGATTAAGGTGTGTTATGTGCATGCTCAAGCCTGCCACCTGCAACTCATTAATATATATTGGAAAATATATATTGGAAAAAAGGAGAAAAATTCTTTCCCCAATCTATCAGAGGAGTAAGAGCTTGCAAGATACTGAGGAGCGCAGATCCTGTTCTGTACGGTGGGTCAGAGACCTTAAGGATCAGTGACACTTGTGAATATGACAGGCAAGGAGCTGACCAGGTACTTCTGGGAAGAACAGGAGCAAGTAAATGAGCTTTAGATCCCGAAGGAGCCTGCAAGGATGTGGGGGAGGAAGTGGAGAATGCAGGTGTAAGGAGGGCCCCAGGGGAGTGGGAGGATTCCCAGCAGGGGAAGAACCTGTTTGATTTTGCATACTTAAAGGACCCCTCCTGGAGCAAGGGAAAGGGGAGGAGACAAGGAAGTGGGGTATGCTGCGGTGATAAAGGGGGACGATAAAGATGACCTGACAAGCCAGAGAAGTGGTGGCATGGGAGAAGGAGGCCGAGCGTATGGACTAGCACTAAGAGACAGATGTATGGACTGTGGCATCCAACTTTCTGCTTAAACAAAAAAGAAAATAGTGACACTGCTCAGGCATTTGGAAGCCTTTGGGGTAGGAGAGGAGAGAAAATGAGCCTGCTTTGGTGATTACAAGCACCATTGCTCAGATAAAGTGTTTTAGAGAATGCACCTAAGAGCATGCTTAGGTGCTTGTGGATAGGAGGCAGCTGTGTGACCACCCAGTGTGTGTATGTCACATGGGCCGCCAATGCTCTCCCTGAACGCAGGGGAGATGTGTTTGGCCCAAGATGTGTAGGTGATGGTAGAGCCCAAGGGCTTGGCTTGCTATTTTGCGTTCCCGGGGTGTGGAAAAAACACAGAGGAGCTCTTTCCACACAGGAATAAGTTTTGGAACACCAGAAGAACCTGAAGTAGTGCCTAAAATTAAACTATGAACTCCCAGGCAGGGATCCTTGTTTACCTATGGCCAGATGCCTGGACATGGTACATACTTAGGAAGGCTGGGGGAATTAATGAGAGAGGTCCTGGTTGATTGATGGTCAGAGGTAGGGAAACATCATTGTCGCAGGCAGCAGAGTTAGATAGAAATATTTTTAGGCAGTCAGGCCAGGCCCTCAAAAGAGGTAATACAGGAGACAGGACGTCTGCAACTCCGGGAATGACTGGAGGCTCCTGCTGTGAACCGGACTTAAAGGCCAAACAGATGTTAAAAGAGTAACAGCTGGGATTGATATTCTAAATAGGTAGCGATCACCTGAAAAGACCCAAGCGAGTCATTAGCCCAACCCCGAGGGGAAGAGACCCTGTCCCTATTCATGCCTGCTCACTGTGTGACTCGTGACTCGCTTCCCCTTTTGGTCCTGGGCCTAATCAACTTTATCTGAGCAATGATGCTTGTAATCCCATTGGTTGATCATAGTTTTGTCCCACTCCACATCCGCCTAAGCAAGACCCCTTCTCTACCTTAGTCCCACATAGTTTTGCCCTATAAAAATACCCAGAAAGAGGCAGCTTCCTGGGCAACCCGCTCGGGCCCCCCTTCTGTCCCTCTCCGACAGACGCTTTTCTTTCCAATAAAGTTTTATCCTCAACCTCCATTTGTTCCTAAAATTCATTCTTTGGTTTTAGAGAACACAAACTCATCCAGGTCAGGTTGGGAGTTTTACTTCCCTGTGTCATCATGATCGGGCCCCATTACTTAAGAATGATTCTTTAGGTCTAAAGTATGAAATAACCATGCTCAGAATTCCCATAATTCTATGCTCCCCAGAGATACTGGACCGACCCTCTCTCCAACACCATTCAAGTAACCCATTCAAAATGATTCTCAAAAACACATGTGCGTTATAGACATCTGTGAGAAGTTCCTGGAAATAAAAGATTCCCAGGCTCCACAGATAGCTGGTTTGATTTAGTAGGTTTGGCTTGGAGCCCAGAGATCTCATTCTGAAACTAGTGCCTGAAGTGGTTCTGATGTCAGTGCAACGTAGACCATATTTCTGGAAAACTGTATTTGTGCTTGATCCTGCTTGTGCACTTGCAGCTGTCCAGGCTGTTCTCTCCCCTCAGGTATCTATCCAGATGTGCCCTCTATTCTTATTCACTCTGTCCTATGCCTAGGGAAGATTTCTTCATTGACCTGTCCACCTCAGCTTCTTTGGCCTTTCTTGCTTTAATTAGGTTTAGTTTCAGAGAGGCAGCAACAGGAGTAGGCTTCCCCAGGAGGCCAGGGGACTGCTGTCGGGCTGTGGTTTACCAGGGCGGCATCCATGACTCCTAGCACATGGCCCCTATCTCCTGGCTGCAACTTGGTTCTAGTTCAAGTTCTTCCCCAGCTCCCATTTTTGTACTTAGGCCTCGGAGAGCTAACAGATCTCCGGGGATGCTAGGTCTAGTGCTGCCCTATCTTTATTTCCTTTAACTGTTCAGACCTCTCTGGGGACTCCCTCCATTACACACCCTCCAATTGCTTTTTTTTTTAAAGGGTGCTCAGGGTCTCACTACTAGATTGGACTCACAGTGATCCGCCTGTTTACAGCCTCCCAAGAGCTGGGATTACAGGCACGTGCCACCATGCGCAGTCTCAATGGCCTTCTCAGCACGCCTCGGGGATGGGGCCAGCACTGCAGGCCTGGGGATTGAACCCCCCAGGCCCTACCCCTGCTTGCAGGCGCTTTAATCTGCTGAGCTATTTGGCTGTCCCCAATTGCTTCTTTTGAGCATGGCCTGCTGCTTCCTGCAAGGTAGGAAAAACAAAGACATCCACTGACAAGGACTCAGTGCAGCCCAGCTCAGTGCAGTGCACCAGATACTCACTGGGGGAGGTTCTCTGGGCCAGGAACTGGGGACAGGAAACACACAGACACAACAGCCATCTGCTGGGCGTGCTCAGCTTCTTGGGAGTGTGGGTGTCTGAAGCACAGAGGGAAGATGGGTTACACTCAGGGGCCCGCTGGGAGTGCTGAGGTACTGCTGACTCTGCCCAGGCCAGCAGACAGCTGAGGCTTTTGAGGGAAGGTGACAACGTTTGGGCAGACAGGGGAAGGAGTAAGAACAAGTCAGAGACAGATTTGTGAAGATGAGAATGACGAGCTGGGGTGCTGCCCAGGAGAGGCCACAGAGTTGAGGTCCTCGTACTGCTCTGGTGGGACTCAGAAACTGCTGCCAATTCTCGAGTCAGGAGCTGCTTGCTTGGGCCAAGTGCTAGGCAGGTGGTGATCTGTGTGGGCTCTGGGCCTTTGCTCCTTCCTGGTTGTCATCATGGAGACCTCTTTCCTTCTAAAGCAGTGCTTAACTGACCAGCCCAGCAGGGTGTCTCTGCCTCCTGGTATATCTGGGAGAAATGAAGGAGACTCAGAGTCCTCCCCACTCTCTAAAAAGAAAAGCAGCTAGGCATGGTGGTGCACAAATCCCAGCTACTCAGAAGGCTGGGGTAAGAGGATCTCCAGTTTAAGGCCAGCTCTGGCAATTTAGCAAGATCTTGTCTCAAAGCAAAAGGGGTCAGGCACGAGGCTTAGTGGTAGAATGTTTGCCTATTAGGTATGAGGTCCTGGGCTCAACCTCTAAAACCATTTTTTAAAAAAGCTTCTAAGATGGCCTAAATTGCATGAATTAAGAGTTTGTGACAATTGAAGGCATTGCAGAGTAAATTGCACAGGTCTGGGGCTTTCCACCAAAGTGGAACTTTGTGATCCTGGCCGCATCTGTTTCCTTGTCTCCTTTCTTCCAGAAAAACCTTCACGATATCTTTCTTCTAGGACAGTTTACAGCAAGCACGGGTCTGTTGGCGCCCTCTATTGTCCAGTGTCAGCACTGTTTATCGTCTGGTTTATCGGATTGGGCAGGAAGGTAAGCGAACAAAACTTTCGGCTGAAATAAGTGGTGAACTACCAAAATTATCATACAAAAAAGCCACCTCTGTCCCATTTGTTCAAAGCCTTAGACATCTTGTTGACCCTGCCCACACAATTTCAATTATTTTCTTAAGCACTCGGTTGCTGAGCACACGAGCACCCCACACCCTCTGCCCCCACAAAGAGCACCACCCCTATGATTACGGTTGTCATGCGAGATGCTAATTGCCTGTTGACAGGTCTGTCTTTGGAAGCACGAGACCTGGTGTTACTCATCTTTATAGTTTCTCTCTGACCCCGAGGACAGGGTATGATGGGCCCCCAGGTTGATTGATTAGAGGATGCCCAAAGCTGAGTGAATAAATGAATGAATGAATGGACAAAAAAAGACAGCAGGCTGGATTAGAGTGAGGGAGGAGAGGAGTGGCCATGGGGGAGGGGCTGGGATTCTGAGTCTGGAACTTGGGAACTTGGTGTTCAGCAAGATTCCCAGAGGGTCTCACAGTGCTCTGGTGTCTTTTCAAACTTGGGGTGCAATAGGGTATCAGCAACTAGGAGGAGGAGCAAGGGGGGCTCTGAGGTGCTTGCCGCACAGTTATACCCACTTGATGAATGCACTGAGCCGTCCGTGTATGTCACTTAGCTTGTCTCTATGTGTGCTACACTTTAATACAAGTTTGCTGAAACTGAAAGAGTCAATCCTTCCCCCTGCTCCAGGGCTAAGGGGTGCTTATAGATTTTTTTTTTTAAAAGTATTCTCTTTTTTTTTTTTTGCTGAACTGGGGATTGAACTCAGGTCCTTGTGCTTGCCAGGGAAGTGCTTATTCCACTGAGCCATCTTCCCCACCCCTGCCTATAGATTTCTTTGTTTTCAGCATTTGTCGTCTTAAGAGTCTAGCGTTGATTGGCCAACACTATTGAAATTGATTTCATATCTCCTGTGATCAGGCCAACTGGACTTTCATTTCCATGTTTGAAATTCTTGACTACTCCCTTGAAATACTCCTGTCCCCAAGCTTCTAGGGACAGCGTATTTCTGCAGTCTCCTTTGCAGATGTCTCTTCCAAGAACCTTTCCTCGATGTTCCAAGTGCTTTGTATGAGGCCTGCCCAGTGTCTAACTCTGCGAATTCTCTGTGGATGACCTCATTGCCTCTCCTGGCCAGCCTCAGGCTGACAAGTCACCAGCAACTAGCTGGAGTCCCTATCTGTCTGCACATCTATGCAACTGCTTCTTTGACACCTCTACTGTGACACTTTGGTGACAATTCCACTCAGCACATTCCAGGATGGCTTGTGTTTCAGCGAGGACTCCTTCCCCTAGGAGCTGGGCTAAGTTCCCTTGGACTATAACATTGTTTAACAAATACTCTCCCTTCCCATTCTGTCTTGGAGGGGATGAGAATGCTTAGAAGTGCTTGGTCTGAACAAGAGCATGACTGTGTGGCAGTTCCTTGTGGAGACTCCACAGGCACCATGGTGGGGGCTCACTGTGAGAGGAGGAGGCTGCAGATGGCAATGGTGACTGCTGTGCCTCCATCCCGGATCCCCCAGCAGGACACCAGCAGACCTGGACTTGATTTATAGCCTGGCACTGAGTCCAGGGGAGCTAGGTTGAATGCAGCAGGTCCACTGACCTATGAGCCATGGAGACTTTTGTACTTCTCCACTTCTTACTCTCTTGGCCCAGCAGAGACCTGTTCATCGTGCTTTGATATTCATTTAGGTTCACCTACCTCTCACTTCTCACTGTTGCTGCTGCTCTAACACGGTCTACCATGGATTCTTGTTTGAAGTCCTGTAGGTCTTTTCCCTACTTTCCTCACGTAGGACTTGCTAGTTTTACCTGAAGCTCTGGCCTATGGCAAAAGCAGTCTTCTTTATGCAAATCAACTAATGTCATACACCACATAAACAGAATCAAGGATGAAAATTCACATGAGCCACTTAACTAAAAAAGCCTTAGACAACATTCAACATCCTGGGGCTGAGGAGATAGCTTAGAGGTCTAAATGCCTGCCTTGGAAGTACAGGGACCTGGGTTTGATCCCTGGTACCACATGTCATGTTGGCCCAGGAACCAAGCTGGCCATCAAAAGTGGGTGTGGTGGTGCATGCCTGTAATCCCAATGCTGGGGAGGCTGAGACAGGAGGATCACTATGCATTTGATCAAAAGGCTGAGAAGTGATAGGAAGATTACTATGAGTCCAAGCTGGGTAATGAGGCTCTGTACCAAAGAAAGAAAGAAAGAAAGAAAGAAAAAAAGAAAGAAAGAAAGAAAGAAAGAAAGAAAGAAAGAAAGAAAGAAAGAAAGAAAGAAAGGCAGGCCATGTATGATAAACCCACAGCCAACATTATTCTGAGTGGGGCAAATCTGAAAGCATGTCCTTTAAAATCAGGATAAAGGCTAAGATGTCTACTCCTCCTATTCACATAGTCATTGAAATTTTAGCTACAGCAAGAGAAAGCAATAAAAGGGCTACAAATAGGAAAAGAAGAAGTTAAATTAGCCTTGTTTGTAAATGATATGGTCCTATATTTAGAAGACCCTGAACACTGCACCAAAACATGTTTAGAGCTGATAAACAAATGAGGCAAAATTTTAGGATATAAACAAATATTAGAAATAGTAACTTTTCTGTATAGCTGAGAAAAAAAAAAAAAAAACAGAGAAAACAATTCTACTCATAACAGCTCTAAAACCAAACCAAAGCCAATCTAGGAACCAGTCTAACCAGAGATGTGAAAGGCCTCTATGAGGAAAGCTTCAGAATACTTAAGAATAAATTGAAGAACACACTAGAAGATGAGAGGCCTCTCATGTTCATGGGCTGGCAAAATTAATAATTTTAAAATGGTAATATACACTCCTAAAAAAGTCTACAGAACCCATCCAATCCCCACCGATGACATTCCTCACAGAACTAGGAAAAAAAGTTCTAAAATTCATACTGAAACACAAAAGACCCAGAATTGCCAAAGTGATCCTAAGCAATAGGATCAAGGGCTGGCGCAACATAACAGCCTGCCTCAAATTATGCTACCGAACCATATTTCCCACGGGGTCCGCAGGGTCTCACTACGTAGATCGTACTGGCAGTGATGCTCCTGTTTTCAGTCTCCCAAGTGCTGGGATCATAGGCATCGGCCACCACGCCCAGTCTCAATAGCTGTCTCGGCTTGTCACAGGGCCTGGGCTTCAGGCACGCCAGGGATACAACCCTGGCCGCTATACTCTGCCTAAGCTGGTGCTTTAAACTGCTGAGCTATTTGGCTGGCCAAAATAGTACCAAATCATAGTAATGAAAAGAACATGGGACTGGCACAAGAATAGATGTAGTGACCAGCAGAACAGAACAAGGGACATGGAAACAAACCCATCTGATTCTGGACAAAAGGGCGGAAAACACTTGTGGGAGAAAGAACAGCTTTCTAAACTCAAAAGATGGTGCTTGCAAACGAAAGGTAGGAGATTGAAACTAGATTCCTATTTCTCACCCTCTGCAAAAATCAATTCAGGGAAGCACTTAGTCCACTGAGTCATCTCCCCGGCCCAAAAATCAATTCAAAATGGAGCAAAGATCTAGGTGTAAGACTTAAAACTTTGAAACTACTAAAAGAAAAGATAGGGAAAACAATAGAAGCTATGGGCACAGGTACATACTTCTTCTTTTTTTTGGTGGAACTCAGGATTAAACTTAGGCCCTTGCACTTGCCAGGGAAGTGCTTATTCCACTGAGCCATCTCCCCAGCCCTATGTAAATGCTTCTTAAATAAGAAGGACTCCTTCCTATTCCTTGAATAACATAGCAAATAAAATCAAGAATCAACAAATAAAATTATCAAAAAGTTTCTGCAGAGCAAGTGAATGGTTAGCCAAGTGAAATGACAGTCTGAGGAGAGGGAAAAGTCATTTCCTTCTAGCACAGGATTAATATTTATAATATGTAAAGTACTAAAATAAACCTTACCAAAATCAAGTAGTCCAACCAACAAATATAGTGTCTGTTATAATTGAACAGACATTTCTCAAATAAGTATAAATGGCCAATAAATATATTAAAAGTGTTCAACATCTTTAGCCAGTTATAGAAACGCAGATCAAAAACTGCACTGAAAACCTTTCTTACCCCAGACAGGATAGCCATTATCAAGAATACAAGGCTGCAAATGCTGGCAAGGATGTGGGGGAAAGCAGTCCTTCTACACTGCTGGTGCAAATGTCAGTCAGAACAACCACTATGGAAATCAGTCTGGAGGTTCCTCAGAGGAGCTAAAACTGGGCAGGCAAATAGCTCAGCAGATTAAAAGCACCTCCCACAGTGCTGTGCCAGCCCCTGGAGGTGCTGAGACTGCGATTGAGACTGGGTGTGGTGGCGTGCACCTGTAGTCCCAGCTCTTGGGAGGCTGAACTGAACACAGGTGGATCACTACGAGTTCAATCTATGTAATGAGATCCTATAGACCCTGTAGACCCTGTACTAGAAATACACACACACACACACACACACAGAGCTAAAACTAGAACATTTGATTCAGCTCTTCTACCCCTTGGTACATACTTAAAGAAATTAAACTCAGTGTATACTACAGGGATATCAGCACACCCATGTGGACTGTTGCATGATGTACAATATGTGGAACCAACTTAGGTGCCCATCATCAATCAAATGGATCAAAATGTTGTATACATAATGCACTATTACTCAGCTAAACACAGTGATGAGAATGTGTTATTTTCAAGAAAATAGAGCTGCTTGTCATCACATTGATCGGGATAAGTGAGACACAGAAAGACAAATATTGCATGTTCTCCTTCATATGTGGAATTAAAGAAAAGGACAAGACAGTAGAAGGTGGACTATTATTATAGTGGAAGGGCAGACATGGTAGGAGTAGGGGGTGAAGGGGGATGACAGGGGGCATAAATATGATCAGAATAATTATACACATTGAGACTCCCCCAAAAATGGAAGCTGGGGCAGAGGCTGGGGAAAGTTGAATGATGCGAGGGAGATTAAAGAATGATACCTGTGTGTACAGATCTGCCAGAATGAAGTCCATTAATCTGTGGAGCCAATATGGAACTAATATGCCCTAATAAAAACTGGAATAATTTGATCTTTCTAAAACTCAAGCCACAGGCACAGGTATGCTTCTTCAATAGGTCTCTAATACCATGGAAAATAAAATGAAAAATCAATAGGATTGTCTAAAAGTTTCATCCTTTCTTCAGGCCTCATAATCACTTTTGGAAAAATGCTTCTATCTGTGGCACATAACATCCTACTTTGTGATCAACTTCATAGCTTGGTAAGTGTTTCACTTGGAAAATTTCAGGAGACCCTGGAATCAAGTAGAAAATGGGTCTTACCAATCCAGTGGGGAATCAGAGGCGGCTTTCCCACAGGGCATTTTCCTAAGGTGATGCGTGAGGGGATCCAGCAGAAGTTGGTAAGGTAAAAGGAGTTGTGCTTCAGGCAGGAGGGAAGGCATCACAAAAGAGCCTGGCTGAGAAAGAATGCAAGGGTTGTAAGAAGTGGAAAGAGGCTCCTGCCTGGACCATATAGGAGAGGCAGTGGGAGAAGACAAGAGGCATCAAAGGGACCCAAAGGTTGAGCGCTCCCCCTTGCTCTAAGCACACTCCTCCGTTGTCTTTGACATATTCTGAAAGTTCTCTCTCATGAACTTCTTTCCATAACTGCTTTGATGTTCTGAATAGCTCCCAAATGTTGATGGTGCTGTCAATTAAGGACCTTCCTGTTAGTCCTCATGTACCTATTTGCCATGGCACCATGCAATGTCTGACTCCCCCCCCCCCACAAAATGATAATAAAAGGTAAAAGTTCTGAATCTATTCAGGACATCAAGGTGGCCTTGACAGTCCATCTAAAGACTCTCATGAAAGAGAATTTCTTGAAGTGGTTCAGAAAGTAGCAAGAACAAGCGGCCAAGGGCATTTGAAGGCAGAGGGAGTGTTCGGAAGGAGATCAATGGCAATGTGTCTTTTGCTGCAATAAATTTTAAAAAGATGTTAACATTCATTGCATCTGCTGTAGTTTTTGTTTTTTTGTTTTTGCAGAACTGGAGATTGAACTCAGGCCCTTGCACTTGCCAGAGAAGCGCTTATTCCACTGAGCCATCTCCCCAGCTAGTTGAATGTTTTTTGTTTTTTGTTTTTGTTTTTTCTGCTGTAGTTTTTGATCACACCATATAACCATATATTTTCTAACTCTAATTTGTCTGACTTGAGCACAGGACTTGAGTTCCTAGAAGAGCAGGGACTATGTCTAGCTTGCTGACCCTTATATAGTATCCCCAGTGCTCAAATAGGGGTCTGGCCCTGTCCTTTGAAATTTTTTTTTTTGTGGAACTGGATATTGAACTCAGGCCCTTTGTGCTTGCCAGGGGAGTGCTTATTCCACTGAGCCATCTCCCCAGCTCCCGATTTTTTTTTTTTTTTTTTTTTTTTTTTTTTTTGGGTGTAACCGGGGATTGAACTCAGGCCTTTGTGCTTGCCAGGGAATCCTTTGAGATTAAAAAAAGCTATTTTTTGGATGAACATTCTGTGGAAATAACATATATTTTTAATTTAATTTTTATTTTATGTGTTTGGTACAGGGTCTCACTATGCAGCTGGACTGCAGCTTGGACTTGTAGTGATCCTGTTTTCAGCCTCTCCAACTCTGGGATGACAGGTATGCGCTACCATGTCTGGTCTCGGTGGCAGGCTCAGCGTGCCTTGGGGGGCAGCAGTGTGGCATGTGGTTCTGGTCTGGGGGTTGAACCCCGGTTCCTGTGCTTGCCTAAGCAGGCACTTAGTCTGCTGACCTATCTTGCCAGCTCTCTGTTGGAATAATATGAATGGGTTAAATACTTTCAAGATGGAAATGAGAACTATAGAAAGGACTCAGAGTATATTTTCCAGTGTTATTCTTCCACTACGTAGATGGAGAAACAAAGGCTCACAGAGAGAAGAAGGGAGGAGAGGAGAAAAGAACAGAGGAGAGGAGAAAAGAGCAGAGGAGAAAAGAGCAGAGGAAAGGAAAGGAGAGGAGAGGGACTGGGTGTGTCCAGTCCTGCAGGCTGCACATGAACCTGGACAGCTAGATATGTTGCCCTCATAAACCTAAAACTTTAGCATTATTATGTGATTTTTAGTCATATTTATCATGATTTGATTGTGTAGTGCTGGAGCATAGACTGCAGGTGACAACAGAATGTGGGGCTGGGGAGGATACAGGTCTAACTCCACCTCCTGTGCCTGCCACACACAGTCAAATCACACTTGCGTGCTCTGTGTCAGACATCACACGATGCTGTGTGACTCAAGGAGTTAATCACAGTGATCATCAGTGATAGCATTTCGACCCACCTACACAGGGATGTGCAGACAGAAGCGTTTCGTTATTAAGTGCATGTGTAGGTTTTCTGATTTAATTATCAAATTTGGGCATCTTTGTTGTTGTATAGGGTGATTTAGTGAGCTAAAATACAAAAATCTGCAAGTCCTAACCATATCTTCTTTATCTGCCCAGCATGGATCCTCACCACTCAGTGTGTGGACAGGCAAGTCAAAGAGTTAAGACTCCCGTGTAGACCCAGGTCCTGGAGCCTGACTGTGGCCAAGCTGGGAGAGGGAGTGCTAACGGGGGCAGTCTTCTTGCCTCTGTCTGACTTGTCTAAGGAGTAGAGGAGTCTTAGGTTCCTGTTTCTCAGTGTGGTCTGTAGACTGACAGCCCATTTATTAAATGATCAGGCCCTGCCCTTGACTCATGGAATCAGGCAATCAATCTTCATTTGAACACAATCTCCAAGAGCTTCGCAGACACAAATAAAGCTGGGGAAGCTCTGGTCTCCCAGAAGGTTGAGGGCAGGCAGCTTGCCCTCAAAGCCCTTCTGATTCCATGGGATCAGAAGAGAAAACCTGATCTTGTAGATTTTGGCACATGTTGTAGACAAAAGGACAAAAGCCCCAGAGTTCCTGATACTGTGGAAGTGAGTCCAGGGCCTGGTCTGATAGAAGATACCTTTTCAACTCAGGGGGAGTGACTGGGTGAATGGAATGATCTTAGATAAAGAGAAACTTTAGAAATCTGCTCACCAGCTAATGTAATCTTTACATTAAAAAAAGAGAGAAATGCACATTCATCTATACAAATAATCCCCTTTATGCTGCTTGAGGTGGTGGTGAAAGTAGGAAACTCATATCTTGCTGATGACATTGCAAACTGGTGTAGTTTGTTTGACAAACATTACAGCAACATGTACCAATAATCCTGGAGTTGCTTATCCCCTTGGTCCAAGTCATACCACTCACAGAGAACAATCCTGAAGAAGATAATTCAATAGAAGTTAAAGGTTACACTCACAAAAAAAAAAAAAAAAAAAAAAAAAAAAAAAAAAAAAAAAAAAAAAAAAAAAAAAAAAAAAAAAAAAAAAAAAAAAAAAAAAAAAAAAAAAAAAAAAAAAAAAAAAAAAAAAAAAAAAAAAAAAAA